>CM060844.1:55192500-55370000 GCA_030762175.1 Metallyticus violacea
GTCACCTCTGGGTGGCAAGGCAAGCCACCCTTAATATTTATTACGTCTATGTCTTACTATGTTTGGGTTTATACAGTGTGCTTCACTAACTAGGATATACAGCGTGCTCTTATACAATATCATGTTCTTATTATACCTTGTCGCCGTTATGATTCTTTATAATACCACGCTTTCGTTACAAAGCCGACTCCTCATTACAAAAATCAACAGTAATAGTATTCCAAATATTAGAGGGAGAATATTGAGTTTAATTCTCTTAAAAATTCATTGACACATTCTTTCATTTTATAATCTATTCACAGATTTCAATATATTGCAGATAAAAGGGGGGGAAGGAATGTGCAATTCATTTCACAATTAGCAGAACAAAGATTAATGAAGATCTTTTTGTATACCTAAAGTACGCAATAAAAACAAATTAAAAGCTTTCAGAGTTCCTAAAGCTGAGAATGTGGCATAAGATTAACAAAACGTTAAAATCTAAATTTAGTACAGTACGTGGTTATGCATAAAAATGACATTAAAAGGTATGTTTTTCATACTGTAAATCATAATCTACTGTTTTCGTTTAATTATAGTAGAACTGTCAAATGGTTTTTGTTTGTAAAACAAATATCAATTTATATTATTTGCTAAAATTTTTACGTACCACCAATGGCACTCTACCATTTTCAGCTCATTAAGATAGGGAACATTTTTTATGATTTAAGTATTATAATCAGAGTTTTAAAATTAGAAAAAACAATTTTAAATAGAAGAAAGTCAGGATCACTTTTTAAAAAATTACCAATATTGCCTTCCACGTCTTTATAACAGAAACACTTCGTTTTATGAAAGCAAAACAAAACAAAGAACGCTTAAATAAAGATATTCATCGTTATAGTAAATGCTAGAAACGTTATTTATATGTACGTTTTCATTATATAAATATATCTGTAACATATATCTTTTTTAAAATATACAGAATTCAATTCAACGAACATCAACGAGGCTTTACTAACATGCAAAAATACATCAATATTAGGATCCATATTAAAAACTGCAAAAGATGAAGTCACGTGGTTTACTTTAATGTAAAAAAGACTTTTAATAACAAAGGGCATGTTAATTTGAATAAATTTCTTCATTCAGAAGGAATTTCTTTTAAATTATCAGAATTATTTATCAATCTACAATCGGAGAATGAAACTCCAATAGAAACATCTCAGGGTAAAACTAAAGCTGTTCTTAGCTTAAGGAGCATAATGCAAGGGTCCCTTCCCCCCCCCCTCTCTCTCTCCTCTGTACAATCTGGCAACAAATAATATATTGCATGAATTGAGTGAAGATACCTATGGGAAAACCTTTTCGGAAAACCTCCAACCTCTCGTAGCTTTGGATTTCACCGACGACACTATCATTGGAAAAGATAAAGAAGCAGATATTGAACTCGTGTGACGTGAAATCGGAGTGGAAGTTAACCCGAATAAATGCATTGGACTTTGTATCAGGAAAGGCAAATTGATAATCGGTCATGGCTGCATGATTCATACAATGAAAGAAGGAGATTCAATAAAGTATTTCAGTTTTTCGTTTACGGACACTATTTTTTATGCAAATAGAACAAACCAGAGCTTCCGTAAAAATTTTGACTCATTTACATATTCCTATTTAAACCTGAATAAAATTCTTAGTTATGAATTCCTCTATCTCTACATCGTTAATATATCCATTCTAAACAGCAGACATAGGGAAAATACCTAATAGATTTCTCGTCGATTGTAATAAAACAATATTAAAAATTCTTTAAAAGAAATTCTACAACTGCTAATAGACACTACTGGTCACCGATGTGAAGTTTAAAGGTCTTGGACTTCTTCAAGCGGATGGGAAGGTCACGTACAATATCTAAACACATGCAAAACTCTCTTCAATAAGCATTCTCTATGTCTTAGGTTCTACAGACCTAGTAGGCGAAAGCGTCGAGTGCCTCAATTCACTTAAACTGAAAGCTAAAAACGAAACCAAAAATCCTCGAACCTGATTACATAACTCGACGATTAAGAACGCCAAACTCGCACGGAAAGAACTTGCTATTGATATCTACCAAGAATACACTCCCACGAACTCATGGGTTTGCCGTCGTGAAGGCGGGAAGCTCTGAAAATGACAGCTAACGTCTATGCTGTGCGATCTCTATCAGGCAGAATTCATAACAACAACGTTTGTCGGTATTGCCACAGAGAGACGGAAACGCTTGAACAGGACCAGGAGCCCATACAAAACTAGTTTACTAGTTACTATCCGTAATTTTACCATTTCTAATAAAACGTGTTTCACACATATTTATTTATTCCACAATGGTAGAATCGTAAAATTGTCATTAGTCACTTGTCATATTACTAGTGTAGCGACTTATTCGAGCGTCAAGAAGGCTGTTTAGAGATATTTATTACTCCATGGACTGTTTGTTGATGCGATTTTGTTTACGCGGTATGTATTTTAAAGCTTAGGTGAAAATAGATAATTCAACAAGTATAGGAATGAGTGGTGGATTTGAGGTCATATATTGTATAAATAGCCCTCAATGAGCTTTATAATTAAAATGCGTCGATCTTAATCAATACCTAACCTAAAATAATATGTAAATTCACCATTAGAGATTCACGGGTAGAATTCCACTAGTTAACAATACGCAATATTACATGATCAAATGTTTCGTGAAACAAAACACTGGTAATACAAAATCGCATGCTGATAATTTCAGTCTTTCGCATTAGTAATTACTAGTTTACGCTCGCAATTTCTAGAAACACGCATTTACAAAATAAACAAGTAATACTAAAATGGGAACCAGTTTTTCTACATCACGACCTTCGTGAAACACGGCTTTGAATTCCTTTCTGTCTGGAAAAACACTATGTAACTCTAGCCATTACAGAATTCGCTCATTGATCGCAGAAGAGTTCCGATTTAATAACTTCGAAGTCTTCACTGTCTGGCAATTAACGGAAGCTGAAGAAGAATCGATTTTATTGTCTTTCCATCACATAAAAATATGCTTAAATAATAGATGCTACCTTTATATTTTTTTTGGGGGGGGGGGACAAAAACAAACATGAGAAAGTGAATCAAGAAAAAATTAATATTTATTAATTATCTATTAATTAATAGATTAATAATTAATACCAAGATACCATACTTTAAAGAAAATTATAAACTTCAGAATATAGAAGCCATTGGCCCAATGGTGGGAGCCTCATGACATTATACATTCATAAGCGAATATGTTTAGATAGAGGAAATCATCTTTGTGTGCAATGGCTGCGTACGGACTTTATTAAGAACTTTCTTCATTAATTGTCTACTTCCAGAATTGCAATTTATGACACTGAGCACAAATTTGAATCTACAATTTCTAGCGAAAACTACAATTTTAACAGAAAGAAAGGCTAGAAAATTGACGAATGTCTTCAACGATTGCTAACAAAATTACTAACTTGATTAGCACACGTGAAGGTTTCGGAATGTAAAGGAAAACATTAGCAATGAATTCAGAAACATTATGGTGATCGAATTTAATGTGTTTTCCCGACACAATGCTTGTTTAGCCGAGAGAGGACGCAATCGTAGTACTATGCTTACACATTTTAGAAGTTGAGAAATGAAAAGTGTCTATTTTATTATTTTTTAAAAAATGATTGAATAAAAGAATGTAAAACGTAAGATTAGTTTTAGAAGCATCTTCAAGGTGTATAAGAAAATGGTTGGATCTACTGCACGATTAGTGGCCGAAACGTAAATCAATATATGGACAGACAAGGTTTATAACTAAAGTTCGACTACAGATTCCATTTCTAAATATATTTCTGTTCCTAAATAACTATGTTGCCATTTATCAATTTATTTAACATTTTGATGAAATTTTCTGCTAATAAGATTTTACAAATTAAAACTTAGGCTGTAATTTTATTGAAATTAAGACAAAATATACAAGTACAGTATAAAAACAAGTTAAACAAAAGGTAACATTTGTACTGTGATAGAAACCTGAAAAGAGAGACTTTATATTTTGTAATTCCCGCAATTGCGGAACCGAAGCTAAGCCTCAAATAATTAATACATTTTCTAGAGCGATATATTATGATCTAAAAACTTATTAATCTCCTAAAAGCAACCGCTTTAGTGAATTTCAATTCCAATTTCAACTGACCGAGAGTGTGCGCACTGGTTGCCTCATATTTTTGGAATGTACGGCATCTGGAACAAATAAAGTGCTTAGACCAAGGGCCAAAGAGCACAGATCACTCATAGCAATCGAAGGCAGCGTCTCATTCAGATATCCGTCAGCAAAGGAGCATCATGTCGCCGTTGTTGCTGCTGGCTGCTTTTTTGTTACTTATCGTCTACCTTTACCGATTTGCTAAACAGCGACCACCCAACTTTCCTCCAGGTAAGATTGAATATTAAGTTTTTATTTTAGGTCAACATTAATTATACTGAACTGGCATGTAGTCAAATGTCACACTTTTATTGGGAGATGGTTTGATGCAAAAACCTTCTGATACTGCTGATATATATGAACTTCAGTTGGGTAATACGTTTTGAAATATTAAAAAAACACTATGAATAAATGTTCTTATGTTTATTTATAGGGCATTATTATGTTATTAATTTCTGTCATATAGAAAAATACACAAAAAGGGAAACATTTTCAAATGTCCTTTTCTTAATAACTATAGTAAGTACACCAGTGATTATTTCTTATTTTTGTGAAAATAAAAAGGTGTTAACTTCTGCATAACCTTTGCAGTATTAATTTTTTCTCCTTTTACGTATTAAATCTTACGCTCATAACAATAATTTTTATCATAGTGATGCTTTTAAAAATACGCATTGAAAATTTAGGGTGTATTGACTATAGTTTCTGATAAAAACATATACAAGAAAATATCTCTGTTTTTACTAAATTATTTTAATATGTTTTCTTCGAAAATAAAATTTAATATAATATCTAACAAAAATATAATAATATAACATCATGCATTATTATACCAAGTGCCTTCCCCTGCTATATTTTAAGGATACTGGGATGTTATTTTACTGTCAAGGGAACTAACTTATAAGAAACTTAAAATATGAAAAACTGCTTTGTGAATTGAAATGTAATTTGGGGTGATTATAGTCTGAACATTTGTACAAATAATAGATGGAAGTTGCTGTTATGTAATTTAGTACGAAAATTGCATACGTTACACCATGCATATTCACTCAAAATTTTGAATTTCATATTTCAGGTATACTTTTTTTAAATGTGATTCTCTAGTCACAATTTGTTTTCTGTCACATAAAACATAAATTTAAATTATGAACTAAACATTTGTTTAATAACTTTAGCGGGAGTAAAACAAAAAGTATAATTTAACTTAAAATTTTTTCTATTGTTTTAATAAAATAAACATTTATGTCCACATTAGTGGAAAAAATGTAACAAAATGTTTATTCACCACTAAAAGGAAAGCTTTAGAAATATTCAGTACAAATTTGAAGATAATGTGTTTAATACTTGTTTAAGTATAAGTATAAAAAATTTAACTCACGGGAAATTGAGGTGAAATTAAAACTCCAATTCTTTCTTGGAACATTCCAGCTCCAAGTAATTCTTCCTTCTTGTGATGCATTGTGCAATTTATGCCATTTTTGCGCTAAATTGTATCAGTGTAACTTATTTATTTTCCATCTATTATTTGCACAAACTCTCAAACTATAATCACCCCCAATTACACTTTAATCCATGAAGTATTTGTCATACAAACTACATTTAAGGTTCAGTTATTAATTAGCTTTTTCGGTAGTAAAATAACTACCCAGTGTCCTTGAATGGAAGTACATTTCGTTGCAGTACAATGATATGAAAAAATCTCATGCTCAATCTTTGATGTAAACGTTTCCCTTCTTTGTGTGCTGGAAAAAAATTGTACTGGAGGGAAACCTACCTTAATTGAAAATACGGCGTAGCAGAGCCATTTGGTATATATTTTGTGGGATTTTAATGAAAATGGATTCAATAGTTAGTAAGATATTAAAATATTTAATATATAATTTTAAATGCGGAAACAGCTCCTTAAAATATCGGAATAGAAATTTTAAAAATGTAAGTTGTAAGAGTATAACGTTTCTAAAACATTCTAATAGTGTTAGAAATATAACCAATATGCATTTAAAAATAAAACAATGTCAAAATCTTACATTGAACATGTACTCAAGTACTTTACGAATATAATTAAAATTCTTACAATACTAGGGTACTTCTGTACGAAGACAAAAACACGTATTATTACGTCTTCTTCAAACCAAGATCTCAAATTACTTACCGTTTTTTTTTTTCGGTTAGTGAAAAGGCTTTTTTTTATAAAGTTTAAATGTTAAGATAATAGAACCCAAGGATAAGAAAATATTCTAAGAGCAAAGCTCCGTATTGGCATTAGAAGGCTCTTAAATAAGCAATCTTCATACCTTATTGCAATAAATTACATTTTACTGCGACTTAATGGTAATTAAATATAGAACATTGTCAAATAGTTTGAAAAAATAATTATGGATATTATCTATAAACGGAGAAATGAGAAACTCTTTTTTAATTGTAGAGTAGGCTCGCTTTTAGTAATGCCATCTGATTTCTATGCAACGTCTTAAGAAGAGGATGGCATTAAATTATCCAGAATATATATTATTTTTAAATTAAAGAAGGTACATATCCAAATAAAAGAATCGGATTATGAACAGTTGTAGGAAACGTATATTTTATTTAGCACAGTAAATAACTTGAATGTATAATTATTAATACTAAATTAAATTAAATTATAACATATCTTAAGCTTTCACGACCGATATTCATTGGGTTAAAATTAAAAATGTCCGGGCTGTTGTGCCGTGGTCTTTGTTTTAAAAACTGAAACAGAGCTTTCGCTGGCTGACCGGCATCATCAGTGTAGTGAGAAGTACGTGATCACGTGATGTCGCGGCTAGCCAGACATGGGCCGATCCATATCAACACGGAGGGGAAAGGGGAAATATTATGAAGCGCAATTTTCCCAGTGTTGCTAAGGTGAAAACCACTCTCTCTATTCATGTTGTGAGGATGCTGTTGTATTTTCACACTTTCTCTTCTGGCCAGATTGAAATAACCGTTTATTTTAGCAAACACTTCAGTCTTGTCAAAATGAATCCCGTGCCATTTATTGAGAGCACGTTTTGCCTGGTTTTGACGTAAACATCGTATGTTCAACTCGTTTTTTTATCACTTTCCCACATTCACAGGAAATTTTGTAAATACCAGGGACCTCAAGGGGGTCTCTAGGATCTTTACGGGGCGTAGGATTTATCCTAGTTTTGTGGTCCGGGTGAATATGGTTTTATGCCCTTCTTCTTTAAAATACTTGCGATACGTGTTTTATGTATGGCAGAAAGGTTTTCAGCTCTTTGTTAGAATCATTGATTGATTGATTTTATTTATGGGCGCTCTTTAACATCTCAGGTCATCAGTGTCCCATTCAACTCGGGGCGTGAAACGGCCGACAAATTTTGCTCAGAGGCTTCTCTTTCAGGCTTGAGGTTCTTTTTCGTGCCGTAAATGTACGACACGGGACCCACAGCTTTACTTCCCTTCCAAAGGAAGCCATACTTAGAATTTTTACGCCCGAAAAAATCCATCGGTCCTGGCCGGGTTCGAACCCGCGATCTTGGGATTAGGATGCAAGTATGGTAACCACTACACCACCAGGACCGACTGTTAGAATCAGAGACAATGGAAGTGATGCGTCTAGGGCGAATGTCCCGATTAATATCTCTATTGTATTTTGAGCTGGGTGGTGATTAGACATAACATTTAGATATCTGTGTGTAGGATTTCTATAAACTTCATGGCTAAGGCCGCCTGATGAATTTCTCCGAACTAGAACATATAGGAATGGAATTTGATCCTTGGTTTCTTCCTCCATTGTGAATGTAATATTACCATGGATATCATTAAGATGTGCTAAAAATAAATGCAGCTTACTTTCTCCATGCAGTCATATTACAAATGTATTTTCCACATATCGTAACCAAAGTGATGGTTTATATTCAGCAGTTTCCAATGCCTTGTCCTCGAAACCTTGTAAAGAGGTTAGCCACAATAGAGATTAGAGGACTACTCCTTCATTTTGTTCGTAGAACTTTCCTCTTCATTGGAAATAACTGGTGGTCAGAACATGCTGGAATGAAAAGGGACTCAACATCGAAACTGACTAGTATGTCAGTAGCCCCGATATTTATCTAGCATATGGTTTCTAAAAATGTTTTGAGTTCCTGATGAGATGCTCCGACTGCCCCACTAATGAGTTCAATAGAGATGCAAGATATTGTGCTTATTTGTACGTAGGTGAATCTATTGCTCTAACAATTGGTCTCAAGGGAACCTGTTCATGTATTTTAGATAGTCCATATAACTTTGGAGAAACACTGTTGGAAGGTGTGAGTTTGTTAATTTTTTCAAGGTTCCACTTGGTTTTCTTTAGTAAAATGATTGTTTTCCTTTCAATCTATTAGCAGAATCTTTGGGTAACAAGCTGTAAGTTTTTGGAGTGAGCAAACATCCAATCAGTTGTGTTTATCATTACTGTGGCATTTTCATTTATCTGCTGGTAATATATGATGTCAGAGTTGAAACGTAAGTTCTTTCAGTTCTGTCCTTTCCTTCCCAGAAAGGTTACTCCTTGGAGGTTTAGCTTTCTTTAAAATTATGCAAGTCTCCAGGCCGACTTCCTCAGCATCTGTAGTTGGAAGATCAGGATGGTATTTTCCACTTGAATGATGATTGTTTTACCTGGAGCTAAGGCGAAAGTTTGTCCTTTGTTTAAAAGTGAAACAGCCTATAAATTGATAACTACTTTATTTACGTCCAAAGTATGGTATGATTTGCTGGAGCTTAATCGAGTAAATTTCTTCTTTTGAGGTTCTGTGACATTGAAATCATATTTCTCAGCACAGTTGAAGGTAATGAAATCTATCTGATTCCACAAATCTCATAATATTGAGGAAGTCAAGTGAATGTGTAAACCCATAAATTCCCTAGAAATAAGCATATTCTTCTTACGAAGGTTTTCTAAAACACGAACTCTTCTATGAACCCTCCCGCAGAGGTTCATTGTAACATATCTTAAGCTTTCATCTGGTGTTCATATTGTTAAAATTAAAATTTTCCGGGCTGTTGTGCCATGGTGTTTCTGATAAAAAAACTAAAACAAGGCTTTCGCTGGCTGACTACGGCCGGCATCATCAGTGTAGTGAGAGATATATGGTCACGTAGTGTCGTGACTAGCCAGACATGGACCGATCGATATCGACACAAATGGAGGGGGAAGGGAAAGTATTTTGTTATGAATGACAGGTTTGCAAGTGTTGCTAAGGTAAAAACCACTATCTCTATTCTATTGGGAGATTGCTGTTGTATTTCCACAATTTCTTTACTTGCCAGATTGAAATAACCTTCTGTTTTACCAACCACTTCAGTCTTGTCAAAATAAATCCCATGGCATTCATTGAGTGCATGTTCTGTCACTGCAGATCGTTCTGCCTGGTTTTCTTTGTGTTCAACTCGATTTTTTAATTGATCTCCCAGTCATACCGATATACACCCTTACAATTTCACAAGGAATTTTGTAAATATCAGTGCAGTCCTTTCATTATGTCCGACTGGGTCACGTTCCGCACAATTCCAGCTAAGTTCATTTTAAACAAGACATGTTTACCAATCACTCGTACTTTGTGTGAAGGTCAGGAGTGAGTAAGTGGTATCTGTTTACACCTTTTAAGGTCGGCATTCCTTTTACCTTCATAGTACAACATACTTAGCGCCAGCCTAAAAAATATAAAAGTCCGTCACGCAGGAGGTGCGTAAACTAAGCGAATTCCTCAGCAACTTGAATAACTTTTAAAATGAATATAAAATCCAAATTAAGGCCTTATTAATTAATGAAATGAAATAAGTTATGGCAATACCGGTGGTATTAAGAGAGCATAATTAGAATTCTTGCAATCTATAAGTTTCACAAAAGAAAAATCACATTTATTATTATTATTATTATTATTATTATTATTATTATTATTATTATTATTTCAGGTTATGTTAGACTGTATTTTCTTCACTTAGTAATCTTTTCTGAACAGTAAGATGGTTTTGTTTTATTGAAACATATGAATATCTTCTTAAATACACAATATAACTATAAACTTTCTGTTATTTCTCTCTGTTTTAGTGAATGTAAAGATATCATCAAGGGGTCAGTTCA
The DNA here is from genome assembly GCA_030762175.1 of Metallyticus violacea. Classification (NCBI taxonomy): domain Eukaryota; kingdom Metazoa; phylum Arthropoda; class Insecta; order Mantodea; family Metallyticidae; genus Metallyticus; species Metallyticus violacea. The sequence continues at coordinate 55,202,811 of CM060844.1, forward strand.
TAAACATGTTACATTTAAAAATGTTTAGAAATACTCACACAGTGTAGCTATATATCAGTTGTCATTATTAGAGTTCTTGCAATCTATAAGTTTCACAAAAGAAAAACCACATTTCTACAATTATTATATTTATTATTATTATTATTATTATTATTATTATTATTATTATTATTATTATTATTATTATTATTATTATCATCCCAGAAGAAGAAATTTAAATCATAGATTTCAGTTAGAAAAATGATGACATAATTTATTTGGGAGTTGTGTTATTCAGGAAGAGACTAAAAGGACGTTGTGCAAACATAGGATGAAATTTGAGGCGGAATTTATGAGCTGCCAATTAATAATAATAATAATAATAATAATAATAATAATAATAATAACTACAAAAATTATGGTATTCTATTAATTAAATGAAATATATGACAACTGATAGACATAGCTACACTGTGTGAGTATTTCTAAACATTTTTAAATGTAACCTTGTTTATAAACTGAGCCCTTGATGACATCTTTAAATTCACTAAAACAGAGAGAAATAACAGAAAGTTTCGAGTTATATTGTGTATTTAAGAAGATATTCATGTGTTTCAATAAAACAAAAACATCTTACTGTTCGGAAACAATTACTAAGTGCAGCAAGTACAAAGCAAATACACACAATTGGCATTAAAAATTTAAATTTCAAAGCAAATTTAAATGTTATTGTAGTAAAAACATGTAACGAACACATTTTTCTGAAGGTTATTATAAAGCGCTCTTACATACAAATATAATTCTCAAACATATATCAGATTACTATTTCACACTTGCTATCTTTACGACGATACTTTTGTTTATATATGACATATGTATTCATTATAAATACAGTTTATCTGCCGAGTTAATTTGATCTTTTGTTTTGAAACAATTAAGAGAAAATTAAGCGCTAGAGCGTATTTTAAATTTCGGTTTTCAGGTATATCCCTACCTCTAATGGTCCTATTTCTCCCATTTCAGAAACTACTTTTTCTTATTTTATTTAAATGGCATATGCCGAATTTTGTTGTGAAGAAATAGGGCGATTTTTAAAATTTTGGTTTCAAATAGAACCCCACTTCTAATGATTTGATTTCCCTGTTTTTCAGGAACTATTTTTCTTGTTTTATTTAAATAGCATGTACCGAATTTTGTTGTGAAAAATATATATTGGTGCCGCTAGAGCGATTTTTAAATGTTGGGTTTCCGGTAAACTCTCATTCCTAATAATCTGATTTCACCGATTTTTAGAAATTAATTTTCTTATATTACTTCAATGGCATATATCGAGTTTCCTTTTAAAAAATTAAATTGCGGCCACTAGAACGACTTTTAAATTTCGCTTTAACCTCCACTAGGTTTTCAGTTAAACTCCTGCTACTGATGATCCGATTGCTCTAGATTTTCAGAAAATATTTTCATTGATTTATTTTAATGAATTGTAGCTAGTTTAGTTGAAAAAAATTGCGATCACTAGAGCGATTTTTAATTTTCACTTTAGGTTAACAGCCACCTCCAATGGTCCAATTTTGCTGGTTAAAGAACTAGACAAATCCTTTGCTAATTAATGGTTGTATGCCGAGTTTCTCTTAATGTGTTAACTGTGGAAGCACAAATGGGCTGTGATGTTATACAAAATATTTGAATTCCTACAGTCTAAAGTGTTAGCCTGCCCTTACTGCATTGCTATTGTTACATACAATTTTCTTCGTGTAAAGAAAATAATAATAATAATAATAATAATAATAATATGGTTTCCTTCTTAAATATGACTCCATCTTACAGTGATTTAGTACTATGGCAGTAAACTGGTAAATTGTAAAGTACTAAAATCTCTGAGAACAATAATATTGTATTATTATTATTATTATTATTATTATTATTATTATTATTAATGTTGAATAACACATATTATGGTGAAATACTGTAATTTTGAAACAAACCTAAAAGTATTTTTAGATTTGTAAAATTGTTTTAAATAGAGTGCGTTTGTTTAGTTCAAAAAGTGAACTTTTTCTCTGTTTTCAAACTGATGTTAATACCAAGGGTGCCAAAAGTATATGCACACGTTCACAGTAGATATTTATTTAATATATTTCAAAGTTGGACCGAAAAACAACAGTAATGTATAGTATTATGTTCTGTAAACAGATGTGATTCACATACATTATGATAGCATTACTGCGTGACAGATAAATCAACAATGAACAAATGAAGCCAAGATTATCGTGTGATGTTCTATAAACAGATGTGACAAATTGAGGAAAATGAGGAATTTTACTTCCATAGGGTGGTGCCTCACCATACTATCACAGTCGGTCCTGGTGGTGTAGAGGTTACCATATTTGCCTGCTATACCCAAGATCGCGGGTTCGAACCCGGCCAGGACCGATGGATTTTTTCAGGCGTAAAAATCCTAAGTATGTCTTCCTTCGGAAGGGAAGTAAAGCCGTGGGTCCCGTGTCGTACATTTACGACACGATAAAGAACCTCAAGCCTGATAGAGAGGCCTCTGAGCAAAATTTGTCGGCCGTTTCACGCCCTGAGTTGAATGGGACGCTGATGACCTGAGATGTTAAAGAGCGTCCGTAAATAAATAAATAAAAAAAAATATTATCACAGAGATGAACGTGTGTATCTTGATGACAATCTTCCAAGGTACTGGGAAGAACGAAGAGGTCCGATTGAGTTGCCACAGCATTCTCCGGATCTAACTCCGTTGGACTTCTACCTGTGGGGAGCTCTTAAGGATGTTGTATACCGTAGAAAACCAGCTACACTGGCAGCACTTCGGGAAGAAATGGAAACGGCGTGTGCTGCAGTCTCTGATGACACTTTCACAAACGTTGCTCAATCAGTAGTTCAACGTACTCAGAAGTGCATTGACGCCGATGGTGGGCACTTTGAGCAACTGTAAAAGTCTAAGATGATTAGTGCTCATCATTTTCTGTTTGCGTGAATTCAGTTTTATTATGTTAACACAGTTTTTTCCTTTGCTTGAAGTATGTATAAATTTTTGGCACCCTCTGTATGTGTTGGATTAAGCGTAGACCTCAAATATGTGAAAAAGGAACGGCTATCAAACACATGTTTAATTTTCGACAATTTTATGTGGTTTTCCCAAAATTTTTACTGATAAACTGGATCCATTAATGAACTCAACTATTCAAGTTATTTGTTCTAATAACAATTGTTTTTGCCTTTCAGTTCTTAATATACCTACGTTCACCTTTCGCTAGCAGTGGCATTTAACAAACTTTGATCCTAAATCAATTTAATTTTTCACCTATATTCAGAATGGGATGGCATTTTTTTCTTAATAAATTCTCAAGGTTGGGAGATTTTAATTTTTCTTAATCTTACTACATCTCGTTTATTTTCTGTCTTTCACCGTGTGTTTGTAGATAGTATTTCCAGAAACTTACATATTCAAGCCTGTACTGATGTATTCTACATCCTACACTGTAATACGTGACTTTAACCTTAAACATGCCTCACAAATCTTATGTCCCAATGTTGTACTCTGCTCCTTCAGTACCAAATTTTCTAGTTCAATTATTATCATTATTATTATCATCATTAATAATAATAATAATAATAATAATAATAATAAACAGAAACGTATTTTAAGATAAGATCAGAGGCCCTATATTACTAATGTGAAGTTATTCATTTATCTCAGGAAGAAGTAATAGGGGGATCAAGGAAGGGAAATACTCATGGCCGCCTGGGGTATTCAAAACGTCACTAGTGTTCTCAAAATCACCTGAATAATTTCCTTTTGTGAAAATGGTGGTTTATTTGTCTATACCTCTTCTATTGGTATGGAGAGTCTTACTTATTATTATGGTATAGACACCAGTATAATTTACCTCTGGCGTCTATTTTAAATAATATTCAGCACCAACATGTATCATGTTCTAGGGCCACCGAGATTGCCCATCTATGGCAGCTACTGGATGCTTTTACTGAATAACTACACCTATCTACACGTAGCAATGCACAATCTATCCAAACGCTACAGGACCAAAATATTGGGTTTCTTTCTGGGCCCCCTTCCTGGAGTTGTTGTGGAAGACGCAGACCTCGTACGTGAAGTCCATTCAAGACCAGAGTTCCAAGGAAGACTTGACATCTTTATCATGCAGAACAGAGGCTACCACATGAAGGATTACGGTCAGTACTGCCAAACAATTTTACCAACTATAAGATTATTAATAGCAGCTTGCTGCTAAAATTTACTTTGTCGATGTCTTATCTTTCAAAAACAGTTGAGTCAGTTGCTTTACACTTTTGCTAACAAAGTATATTAAGGGCCGATCTCACCAGGTTCAACTAACTTTTAATTACTATTTAATTTTACTTTAATTAGGGGGTTGCATCTCACCATCAACTGTATGCTAATCCGTCATTAACTCCAGTTAAGTTAATTGGCGTATATTTGACCATTTAAGGAGTTAATTCTCAATTAACTTTTCATCATGCAAGGCGAATGTTGAATATGATATTTGAAGACCACATTATTCCAAGATGGCAGAGGATAATTTCCGAAAGACCACATTTATTTAATAATATGGAGAAAACAGATTTCCAAATGCAGTTTCGGCTGAATAAAGTTTCGGCATTAAATATTTTAAGCTCTATAGAATATGACCTAGAATTCCCAATTCCTGGATGTTTATAATATTTTAAACAATGCTAAAAGTCTTCTTATTATTTCGCCCTAAGCATTACGTAAAACAGGAATATTTATGTTGTAAGTTACTTTAAGTTATATTAAGGAGGTTATGTCTTCCCATATTTCGAAAGTGGGTTATCTGAACTGTCAAACACTCGGTATAAAATGAAATGTAATTTCAAGGAATCAAGTCATTTCTCCAATGAATGTACACTATAAATTAACGCTGCAGGGAGTACATGTAGAGCACAGGGTGATTTCTGTGGATTTAGAAGTACATAGTTGATTTGTTTTATTTATAGATGCTCTTTAACATCTCAAGTCATCAGCGTCCCATTCAAACCAGGGCGTGAAACGGCCGACAAATTTTGCTCAGAGGCCTCTTTTTTCAGGCTTGAGGTTCTTTTTCGTGCCGTAAATGTACGACACGGGACCCACGGCTTTACTTCCCTTCCAAAGGAAGCCATACTTATGACTTTTACGTCCGAAAAAATCCATCGGTTTTGACTGGGTTTGAACCCGCGATCTTAGAAGTACATGTATAGCAGCAGGTGATTTCGGTGGATTTCTAGAGCAACGGCCCAACGAACGAGAACTGCTATAGCTCGCGTTCCTCCCTACACATTAAATTCTCTTCTTTCCTTCCATTTCTGATGTGCAATTGTCATGAAAAACAAATGAGTAACGATCTCCGGCGTTTTAATAATGGTGTATAAAGCATTCTTTGCTGTGTCCACAGCCTTTTAAATCACAGATTTTCGATAATTCAGATGGCCGTGATGACTTAAATCATAATTAGCTAATTGACTGCGTATTTAGTTTGGTGAGATGCAAAAGATTTAATTAGGAATAAACTTCCTGAATTAACTTAAAATTTTAATTAGTTAATTCTCAGTAAGAAATTGGTGAGATCGGCTCTAACAACTAAAAATGACTTTCAATCATAAAAATAAGAGATTTGTGACATACTTTAGTACTTTTCTTTGTTAATGTTTCTTTCTTCCTTGTAAGGATACGTGACAGAGAAGCAATATTCATAGACTGTGTACTATATTTAAAAAATAAAACTGCAAATTTAGCTTGTGATATAAATAAAATACAAGCCGCAATACGAAACGCTAGCTATTAGTAGCGCTTCATATAATATTTTTTCCACTACTACCACGAAAGTAGCATTTAAATCAAAGAAATATTTAATTTCAATGAAATATATGTCAATAGTAATTGCTTGTATTAGAATCGATCATAATGTTGGTTGTACTGAATATACATACAAAATAAATAGCTTGAAATATTATGTAATTCTTTGTGAACGTAAGAGCATGCAAAAAGAAAATGTCCAAAGAAAAATATATATTTATATCGGAAGATGTTTTAAGGCGCCAAGAACTACGAGTTTATTTGCGCTATCATCAATTCATTTCATTTATCCTTATAAGATACGTTTAGCTACCCATAGATATAATTTTACACGGAGAGATGTGTAAAACAAACTGCATTAAAGCTGGTTGTAGACAGAGGAAATGCCGTGGAAAAAACAAGCTTTTCCAGTAACTAACGTTCTCAGCCAGAGGAGTAGAGAGCTATAGACACCACTTAGATATTTTGAGCAATATTTCGACAGTAAAATGTGGAGTCTTAATGCCAAGCAAACAAATTTTAGGGCATTACAGGATAGTCAACGAATGTGACTGAAATGGGGGGGGGGAGCTATTGGGTCCTCCCCGTTGTCCAGCTTTTTCCATCATTCAAGAAAAACCACAGCCATCTAGAGCAAATAGTTCCTGAGATATAGAATTTTAACTGAACAAGTACTCGCGGAGGAGAAAAAAAACTTCTGCAGTGATGTAATTGAAAATTTAAAAAATACTTATAACCAAGGAACATTAATGAAAATCATAACAAAATTAACAGAAAATTCCAAATATTAAAATGTTACAAAAAACAAAAAAAAATATTTTTGAGCCCCCTGCCCCTTTCCCTTTAATGCTTCCCTTAATGATTGCGCAAATGAGCTCGGAGTCCTTGGCACTTTAAAGTTATCTGGCATTCACCTACTCAGGGTAGGGAAAACTTGGGGAGGGAAAAAAACAAGAATCGAACCCATTACCTCCAGATTAATAGTCCCAAATATTATATTTAGACCAAAGATTATTATTTATGTAATTTGGTTGTAGCTCTTTAATACGTGGATGTTACCCCAAAAAGGTTAATTATCACCAGTTCTCTTATATTCAAAATGCATATGCAGAAGTAAATTATTTTAATAATGCAGTTAATAAAAGGATTGTTTATAACCGCAAAGACGGCGAAATAAATATCAGTTTAGATACTATGGTGAAACAAAAATTATTTACATATTTTCTGTTTCTTAGTTTTAATCTACGAGTACGGAGTGATATTCTCTCGCTATAGGCTCCAAACTATAGTCCATAAAAATGATGTTATTTAGAAAATAGCATGCAAATTTATGTACACAAGCCTCTAAGATACAAACAGGACCTGCTCATAACCTTTTCTAAAAATAAGAACACGCTTATCACACGAGGATTCCTTTTCCAAAGTGACTACGTCAATGGCTCCATTTGTTTGCAAAACTTCTTTAAGAAATTCCATTGTGAGGCTTTTAAAGGCCCAGAGAGTTTTGTCACTTTCAGATAATTAATACATGGTAAGTACGAAGTTTTGGGTTATTTCAGCTGCTATTTGACGTGTGAAATGTGAAAGATTAATGCCTAGAGTAAGTATTCTTAATAATCTTGACAGTACCTGCTTCTTTACACTGTTTATTATTTCTTCTTCTGAATGTTGAAATAACTCTCTAACTCATTTCTGGGTGCAACTCTTTGATGGCTCACGTCTTTCACCAAATTCAGTCCGAAATATTACCCTAAATGAACCTGTTTGCCATCATTTACGAACGAGCACTGTTCGATTGTGAGCATTGTTAATCACGCGACATGCTCCTCGGCCCAGCTATCCAACACAAAAAAATGCGGTCCTACTTAGAACTGTTGAGACCTTATATAAATAAAGAAAGAATTTTAAAAATCAAAAGGAAGTTATTGATTCATTTGTATTGCATGCACCAAAGCAGAAAAAAAGAAACTTTTTACAAAGCAGTCTGCGCTCTTTTGAACCTAACTGAGCTAAATACAATTAGAAATGGTAGCGCTGAACTCTATTTATGTAAAAAAAAACATTATTAGGTCATTCTGCAAAGACAAACATCTTTTGTTAATCATATAACACTTGATATAAAGACTTGAGCAATCGAAATGACACTGATAAAAGGTTAACTTGTTAGCGTCTGATGTTGGATATTGCATAATATGGTATGCATAGCATAAGTTATGGTTCCTCACACATGATAAGATAACAAGTGGAACAGCAGTCTTCTGTGTAGGTAGCGTGAGATTTATAAAAATTCAGTTCAGCACAATTCAGCATTTTCACAGGCTCCATTAAGCTGCTACGTTTTATAAAAACGTAGCAGCTTATTAATTTCCCTTCACTAAAATCAGCATTTAAACCAGCTGAAATTCGTTATTATGCAGGTCACTGTGATAATTACTCAATAAATAGCAAATTAATTTAAAATGTGTTCTACTTGTGTGTGCTCCATAAGTTTCCGCCCTGACTATGTTAGGCAAGCGATAGAAAAAATACACCTATAATTTTTAAAGTAGTCTCCGTTGCATTTTCATAGCTCTGGCCAAAATGTTGGAGAACTACCCATTGTCGTTCGTGAATCTCCTTTCTCAAAGGTCAAATGTCAGTATTGAAAGCAGGTAATGGTTGCTGGGGGCAAGTTCTGGGTTGTACATGGATGATCTATTTCCTTGAAGCTATACGTGGTTACAGCAGGGACGAACTCCTCGACTGAGCTGTTCCATGCCTCTTTCCCTTGATGCAGTAGCTCAGCATACAAGTACCAGTCACCGCTGTTGAAGTTTATCACAAGAGGGTCTTTTTTTTTTTTTTTGAATGATTTATTTATGGATGCTCTTCAACAGCTCAGGTCATCAGCGTCCCATTCAACTCAGAGCGTGAAACAGCCGACAAATTTTGCTCAGAGGCCTCTCTTTCAGGCTTGAGGTTCTTTTTCGTGCCGTAAATGTACGACACGGGACCCACGACTTTACTTCCCTTCCGAAGGAAACCATACTTAGGATTTTTACGCCCCGAAAAAATCCATCGGTCCTGGCAGGGTTCGAACCCGCGCGAGAGGGTCTGAGATTACTGATTTTATGTGGAAAGTCACACCCTTGAGTGATATTTATTAGGACTATTTCACGAATAAAATGAAAATTTAAATATAATTCCCCTAAACTGGCTTACAACATTGTAATAATTGTATATTTATACTTTCACTTCTCTGTCTTTTATTTTGTTGTTGCTATGAAGGAAACTCACTTGTTTATACGCAGATGCTCATTTGTTGACATCGGTATATAAAACGAATGCTCATGATTATCAATTCAAATCTCAAAGGACATTATTCTCAGTCAATTCCACTTTGTTTTTCAATCACAAATGTTCGATACACAATCAGTGAGAGGATCGATATATGATTTACATTTATGGCAAAGCTCATAAGAGCTTGCAACTTATACGGAGATCGATATCCTCAAAGTGGGCAGCTATCTGTTAGAAATTTTCAACCACTTGCAAACTTACTCTCAGAAACGGGAGATGTCGCACCAAGAAAACACATCGAATGAGAAGTGCAACTGGAGAAAATTCGGAAGTTGATGTATTAGCTGCAGTTGCCGCTAATCCTCACCGAAATTCCCGTCATCTGGAACATGATTCGGGAATCTCTCAAAGGAGATAGAGATTAAGAATCACAAATACCATCCATATCACATTAGCGTACATCAAGCCCTTCATGGGGATGATTTTCAGTAGCGTGTTGAATTTTGCCAACGGCTGTACTATAAATTCAAAACGGTAACTTTTACAACATACGTAAACTGGTGCCAGTAAAGTGAAAAACCTTTGCTGCTTAATTTGTCCAATATCTCACCATTTATCATCCCTAGTGATAGATGTACTAGAACTTTTATACTGAAACTTGAATGCTCTTTCCATTTCCGGAAAAGAAAATACACCATTCCATTTGAAAAAAAAACAAAAACAAATTTACCTTTAAATGACATTCAGAATGACATTTCAAGGACGAGTTAAGGTCGCTATCTTATGTTCCCCTGAGAGTACTTCAAATTTTGTCTGAAGCATTTTTACTTTCTCTTTCTTTTCGGAGGAAAATGGCCGCGACACTATAAATACCTCACTCTGTATATAAATCCTAACCGTGGTCATAACACAGCTGACGCAAACTCAAATCACCAAACATGTTAGATAACAAACAAATGCAGCTAATGAACTGTTCTACAATAAAAGTTATCAATAAACCCTTTACCTTTCTTGCAACAAAACGAGGACTGCGTACTTTGTTCTGTCATTTCCAAGTTTTCATGCTGCAGGAATCATCTTCACGGATGGACCCTTTTGGGAAATTCAACGGCGGTTCTCTCTGCGACATCTGCGGGACTATGGGTTTGGAAGACGGTTCCAGTCGACAGAAGGCTTGGTTTTGGAGGAGCTTCAAGATACCATTGATTTACTTCATGGAAAAAGGGTGGATAAGGTGAGATATTTTTATTTCTGTTTCAGAATCAGGCTCAAATCTGTTCACCCTGCTTTTTTTCCCTTCCCTTGCCAGAATTGAAACACAGTAAGTACAGTGCATGGACTCCAAGATGTAACAAAGCGAATGTGTGAGCGTGTGGTTTGAAATGTATATTTTTTCAGACTTTGACTTGATGCGAATTCACATCTGATTCTTGGGTTCACCCTTGTCCCTCTATGTCTCCATTAATAGAAAACGTGAATGAAGTTAGTGCTAGTTTTATGTTAAAAGCTGGCGTTACTTAGCTGTCAGATCTATGTAATATCTGCAGCCTGACACCATCGACTCATATCAAAGATGTGATGCAATAAAATGGTGGTATGAAAGACAGCCGTTATGTTCTGCACCAAGTGTTTGAGTTCTAAGCTGGGATCACTCAGTTGCAATTAATGTTATCTTTCTTTAGTGTGTTTAACGATGTCCAAAGCAAAAAACAACCACAAGTTATCGTTTTCAGCAATATGGCTACAGAATTTAAGGATATCTTTAGTTCGTCAAGAAATGTTAAGTGAAACAGTGTTAAAAAAAACGACTTGACAAATGTCTCCATCAATTTAGTTTACCCCTACAGTACAATTAAAATAAGAGCAATCCTTCTGTAAGAAGTAGTGCAGAATGTTCGAGAATGGAGAAAAATATATACTGTCTTAGTAAATTATAGCACAAGTGTGCGAAATTTCATGTATGTTGGACGACCAGCAAGAAAAGGACATTGCTATAAGTAAATTTCCACACTGACTTCTTGGACGTGGAGCGCTCTTTTTCTCAGATTAAGTCAATGTTCCGCGATAATTTTCAGTAATTTCAGTTGTATACCTTATAGATAGGTCTCGCGGTGTACTGTAATTTCTTCAGCAATTAGGACGGCATATAAATTACATTGGTGAGTAATGAATGCTGTTTATATTGACATAAAATTATTCAAATTTAAATATTTTTGCATTTTGTTTCAAGTATTTTAACGCAGAAATAAACATTTTCCAGCTTTTTAGCACTTAATAACCCGAGCTCTAGACATTAGGTACTCTGTTTTTGATAGCTGCTGTGTTTTCCGCGTAAATCTATGATAGAAGATCGTCTTATGAGCACCTCTTGAACAACATCACGTAAGAGGAGCTTTAACAACACCGCAGTACTAGCACCAATGAAATTAAAAAGTTTGCCTAAGATTCCCATATCACCGGTTTGTTAAATAGAAATGTTATATGTAAAAAATAAGGTTACATTCCGCGAATTTTATCTGGAATACACCAGCTGGAATACAATTTGCAGTCCCGACCTTGCATTGCATAAGTTCATTTGTTTGGATCTCTTTCTAGATGTGCAGCGTTGTGGTGCGAAATGGTTCTCGGAAAAAGATGGTCAAAACTAGCCCATATGTTCATTGGTGTCAATAGTAGTTCTCAAACTGTATTCCCTCAGTTTGTTCACGAAGCATTAAAAGTATCGTTAACAGCATTTATTCTTTAATGTAATGCATTACGAGAAAAGGTAATACACATTTACAATGTGCTTTTGTTGAGGTATTTAAATTAACATTAAAATGTAGGCGACAATTTGTTAAAGAGGAAGCTTTAAAATAGGAGCCGAAAACGTGAATAAGATAGAGCATTGCTATGAACCGTTATAGTTTCCCTGTAAACAACGAACTGCGAAGGCTGGGACTCGCCTAGACATGAAAGTATTGAAAATGTTTGAATCACAACTATGAGCACAATTTTCTCCTGTTATGCCTGATATATCACACCTCATAAGTGAAATGCAACAAAATCTTCTATTCGAGAATAAAATTTGTACATTGGCTCATATATGTTAATTTTTAAATGATGAAATGAATACCGTCGAGTTCAGCCTGCGTTACGCAAGCGTAGCAATGATTTTTAAAGTCACCAGGGAGAGCTAAAGGGAATCTTTCATGAAGTTTTCGTTACTGTGTAGGCTAGCCTTGGAATCGGTCAAATGATTATGTCTTCATTTTCTAGAAGTATGCAGAACCTGAAGCCCAACAAAAGTACCAGGATATAAACTATATCAATTTAAAATACAGTATTTCGCTATTTTTAGTTGTATTGGGATAATGTGGACTGACACAATCATTTTATTTTAACGGTAAATATAATTTATCCTGAAATTATTTTTACAACTTAGCCTTAAAATTCCCTTGACCACTCAGGACCGAATAATAAGTTTGTAACGGTTCATTATAACTATTTTACTTGTATTTCTAGTAATTCAAATGCAGCGGAACGGCGCGATATCTCATTAGGATTATTCCTTATGGGATGGTGGAATATATATATGAAAAAAGTAGAAAAGGGCAAAGAACATTAACTTTTTAAATAATACACGTAATTTAATTTAATTATAGCAACATTATTATAGCCATGATACCATAAGTGTGAGGATGAAACATTTTATGATAGCATAACACAGTCATTTTCGTGGTATATTCAGCATTTATTAGATTTTCCATTAATTTCTACACCCCATGTTTCAGTTTACCCCTATTCAAAAAACTACGGTACGCCACTGATCATATTCTATCCTTATAGAACACAAAGAACTATTAATTATGACACTAGCTAATCACACTGAAATCCGATGCATACTTCTGATTTCCATTATCACAATACAATTTTTTTTAAAAAAATGTCGTTTCAAACCGTAGATTATGTTATTTGAAAACAATATGTGGACATTAATGCAAAAGGTTCCTACATGCTTCACATAAAAAGATTACTATAAAACTGGGTTATCTTGTCAACAAGTGCACTAAAATTAATATTTTATTAATTTTATATTATTGCTTACCATCGCCATAATTCTTATCAATGCCACTTTTAGAAAGTCAAGAGAAATCTTATGCGTAATTATGAGTCAAATAGTAACACCCTTCAGATGCATTCTGATATATAAAAACTGTTGTATCTGACTGGAGTTCATGAAAGGAGTTATTGCACTTTGTACTAACAAAATGTTTACATTACAGGACGTACATGACCCAAGCACGGGATTGACGCATGTACCTCAACTCTTCTATCCTGTCTTTTTCAACGCGTTTTGGTTCATGCTGACCGGCCAGCGCTACCCTATTAAAGAGCATGCAGCAATTCGTAAATTCTGCGATGCAGCACTCGAATTCCAAAGATCCGTTGACGCGACGGGAAATGCTATAAACATGACGCCTTGGCTCCGTTTCTTCGCTCCAAAAAGTACTGGTTACGATAAAGCAATGGATTCCTGCAATATCATGATGCAATTTATTAAGGTAAGAACTTTATGGGTTAGTTTTAAGGTTAAATTGTAAGTATTAAAAGGAACTCGGAACCAAGCTAACATATATTGAAAACGTTGTCGTGGGGTTAGGTTTCCGTCGGGTTCTCTGACGAAGTGGTGTGGTTCTCGTCGTCTATTGTTACTGCTTGGGTGTTTTTTTTTTTTTTTTGAGTAGTGTTTAACGCCCGTTTTTACTACTGAGGCACCACAGGCGGTGGACACTGATGATACATGAAATGAAATGATAAATTGGGAAAGGATATTTTTTTTTAAAGGTAGGAAGCGTTCCAGGCCTAAGTTTAGGTACCTCCCCGGCATTTGCCAGTTATGAAGACTGAGGAAAACCTGGAAAAAACCCCAGTCAGGGAGGACGGTCCTGGCGGGATTCGAACCGCAGACCTCCCGCTCACGAACCCGTGCCTTAACGACCTCGGCCACCCGTGGCGGTAATGCTTGGGTGTATAAAGAATCTACATCAACTACCTTATCTTCGCGATTTCCGCCATTTTCTTGTCTTCACAACACGGGAGGGGAATGGAATTACGTTCAAAGTATAAATATACAAAAGTGTGCGACGAGACAAATGTACTTATTGACCTGATTCCTCTCTTTACAAAGGATCGGGAAATGAATGCCCGTAAGCCTTGGACTAGTGGTCAACGGATTCGGCGCGCCGGCAAGCTATGTACTTCTGATGACCGCGAGCTTCCGGGTTTTGAAAATAATCACTTCATTATCTGATTCACACGTCGCGGCAAGGTTTTGCTAAGTGATGATCTACCGTCCGACTTTCTCGTTATATAAGTTACGCGCCTAATCACCTATCTCCGCCGCCAGACGAATGCAGAATGTCTGAGAATCCTGAGACTGCCTTAAAATGCTCCAGAATCTTGAGAAGTGCTTTAGAATATCTGTCGAGAAATGTCTTAGAGAATGCTTAAAAATACCTTAGTGTCTTGTCGAGGAATGCTTGTAACAAGTGAATATTTCAGAGAAGTGTCCCAAACTGGACGATTTTACCTCTTTATATACCACCTCTTGGTTTGGGTCCTCATATGGTAATCTCAAACCTATGGGGTCCATCCAAATATGCTCAGGAGAATAGCCATCTTCAAAATTTTTAAATATTCGCTCTTGATTGGCCGACTCGTATAGAATGTTCTGTAAAGGCGAAAATTTAGCCGGTCAACGTAGCTGAGAATAATCGCCATCTGTTCGCCTTTCACCCTTATGTAACAAGAAGATCTACAGGTGTTATCCAAGTATTCATTTTTCGATTACAATCTAAAAATCTTAATCTCTATCTAACATTTACTATTTACACAATTAAATAAAGTGTTATAAGTCCCTGTGGCTATCATACTATTTATATAATTAAATAAAATCTTCTAAATAACCGCTGAAAACAATGAAATCAATATGGTATTTATATACATATGAATATTAAATTACAGGAGGGGCATCGATTCAGCTAATTTACAGATGCTATGTTATGTCTTAATGAAGTGTGGTGGTTTTGAAATAGTTATCAAAACAATTTGTTCTGATGTGTATTCACATCACTTAATGTCGGTAGCATGGAAGGAAACATTTCTCGAGATGCATCATCGTTGTAGAGATGGTGCACCCTTAGAGCAACGGTCAGAAATCATTCAGAACAATTCGGAAAACATCGGACGCACTCTGTCCTTGTTAAAGTTAGCCATAAACGGACAATGTGCTGAGCGAACAACTGCACGCATCTAGTAATAACCACTACCTAGGTTCGAATCCTCACTATGTTTTAATTTTTTATTTGTTAGTTTGTGCAATTAAAATTAATATTTAATATGCTGGAATAATATATATTTTTATGGACAACATATATTAGACCTTTAAGGCATTTATGTTCAAACACAAAATGATAAATAATATTCAGTTAATAGTTACAGTAATAAATATTATAAAGTAAAAACCTAAACAGAAAATATAAATTTACATTAATTCATTTAAAATGTTTATGAATTTCCTATTTATTTTGAAAGCAAAGACTACTTAACGTAATTTTTGTAAGTGTAAGCATAAATTCCTTAAAATTCAAACAAGTTCTTGAGATTTGAAGCTGTATTATCATGTGTATACTAAATATTTTGGGAGGGAAAATAAAAAAAATCAGCATGGGTAGGATTTGAGCTTCGGTAGTTCTCATTTCTAGAAACATTTAACTGCGTTTGTCTGCCATGGGGTACTCGATGAGATTGATGATGACAAATTAACACCTTCAGAGCCTGCCCCCCCTTTTCTTTTTCCTTCTTTATTTGCATAGCATTGTACATAACGTTCGTTATTATTACGGGGGGCATTCTAAAAGTTCTCGGCCGCACCAAGAAAAAACAAAACATAAGATTTTTTTCCCCCAACACAGTCACCTTGTAAATCAATACGTTTAGTCCAACGACTTTTCAACTTTTTAATACGCTCATGTAAAAGAAAAGTCAAGGACCCCCTTCCACATTGTTTAAGGTAAATAAAAAGTACATTTTCCTCAGTTTGAAAACGACTTTTCCCCCCTTTGGGGTGGTTGAGAGTGGCATCATCTACTGTAATGTTATGTCCAATATCCATCATTGTAGAGTATTTCATTTAGCCGCTCGTCCTTGACTTTACTAACGACTGGCAAGGATTTGATCTCCTTCATGCTTCTCTTGCATAAGCTCCCGCGTTCTGCCCCGATGATGATCTCATTAGTGCGCTGTAATGACCCACTTATTTTTTATGGTGTTCAAGTCTGGGGACTTTGCTGGTCAGTCCAAAAGTAAAATCTCTGAATCTTATGCTTTATGATGTATCTATACATATTTTAACTGCCCTATTAGCAGAAAATTCTTTCTCCCGGTATATTGCTCTCCAAATTTTGGAAGTTTTCTTCGGAATTTATATTCAGGAGACAGCTGAACCAGTTTCCCGCTTCATTGGCGAGAATGCCAATGCTAAATTTATTCTGTCAGTCCTATTAACATACTTGGGGCAAACTCGTATATTACCTGGATGCCACAGATGCAGAAGCCAATCTCATTTAATGAAATTATCTTTTCATACTATCAGTTGCAGAAAATAAAAAGTTGTGATTTTCGCTGACATATTGTAGGGCTAATCTATTTTGAATTTTGATGTTCTCTATTAATGCGTCTTTTCTACTAGGTACTTAATGATAGATTCACTGGAGTTGTCTTGATATAATTCGGGAATGCAAACCGTGGTCAATTCCTAGAGCCCCTCTCCGCTCAAAAGGATAGCTCGATTAACCTCCACAATAAACCTGCCGTCTGTCTTACCCGCCGGGCCTTATGGAGAAACTCCAAACCTTCTTCCCCTTATTCCTGGAAATGCCGAATCCACAACGTTACCATATGTTTAACTTTTCTGGTGGCAGTGGCGATTACGGACACTAAAGAATCATCATCCCACCTTCCTATGGTACGTCCTATATGTAATTATAAAAAAGACACCATTAAGTCAAAGAAAACGAAAGGCAGTCGTATGTCTATCATGGCGTGACTTTCCACTCTCAACTCTTTTGCTTACGTAGGAGGAGGAGAACAAAAGAACAAGGATAGGATAAAAAAACAAAACAAAAGCCGAATAGTGAGTTGTGATTGTTAATCACTGTATCTACTGAACGCAGAACAAAATAGTGGAGATATGGCCTCGCTCCCAACTTATGATGCTGACAAAAGTTCGCTAAGGCAAGGAGGAATATAAAGTCCATGTTAAACGACCAGGAATCTCTCTAAAGGGGAGAAATGGTTAAGATTTTCTTTATCTTCAGTTATACATAACTAAACAAGATATAAAAATGTGTTTTTGTAATTACTAGCTGAACGTTCAGCAAGCATAATTAACAATATTTATTTATGACATAAGTGTTAAAAGTAGCATTTTATTTGTGCTAACTTACGAATAAAATTTAACCAGTTAAATTTAAATTTAACCAGACACATATGTTAAAATTTTAACACATGTGTCTTACATTCTTTATAGAAACCCTTAAAATATAAAATTAATAATAATTATAAACCATAAATTATAAATTAAATGCATTGCAGTCGTTCTTTGTTTCAAATAAACAGTTTACGCATTTCTTACTAGAAGAAGGGTGGATCAAAATTTCGGGTAGCAGCGCTGATAATAGTGGTTTTAAACATATTTCCGTTCAATAAAATAACAAATTAAAAATAATAATAGTATTATTACTACATTTACTTTATAAATTATTCTAACTTGCTTTTTAAAAATTTAATTTTCTTGACCTGAAAGAAATTACAGTATACATTTGGACATGTGCAATGATGGGATTAGCTGTTATTGATTTTCTTCCACCCTGACATAGTTCCAGGCTTGTAACATGCAAGCATACACATCTGAGAAATATGATAATTCTAATACCATTCTAGTCTAATTTCGAAACTACCGTGGGGAGTGTAAACTTTTAAAAAATGTAAACTGTATCTGCTTAAATGAATTATTAGCTCATTTAACCCAAGTTGGTAACACTGCAGTGATAGCACCGAGTGTTATAAAATGAAGTTTCCGTTTTGGTGCTTTGTGTTAAAAGAAATATTTTAATATGAGCTTTATAAAAAATGTGTTTTCTGATCTCAAGAAACAAGTAATAAAACTATAGCTTTCTCTCAAGTTGTAAATCAAAATATCATAATATAAAACCAGTGTATATGCATTAAGTAGGACTTTCTGAATAATGTAACTTTTTACACATAGGAAACAATTGCTGAGCACAAAGGATCATACACCAACGAGAATGAACGAGATTTCATTGATCGCTTCATCAAAGAAATGAAGAATTATGGAGACATGCCCTCCACGTTCACGTGTATGTACAAATACTTTTTATATTTTTTGTTCAGAAAGTGCTTTATTACCGTTATTTAAATTTAAATAATTACGAGGGCAGGTATATAAGTTTCCAGCCTAACCATTTTCTAGGTATGATAAAGATAAAAGCTATATTTCACTTTCAATATAACTATATTGAAAGTGAATTATTGCAATACACTGTTCATATCCTTGGATTAACGTTTCATATCCCCCCCCCTCAAAATAGTCAGAGGTCTTGTCTGCAAAATACGAATAAACAGCATCTATCACTTCTTCGATACACTTAAATTTCCTTCCTCGAAGGTCCTTATTGAATTTTGAGAAGAAGAAATAGTCACTGGGAGCTAGATCTGGGTTGTAGGGTGGATGGTCGATATCCTTGAAGCCACAATTCTTCACAGTTTCCTTTGCAACTAGAACTGTGTGCACAGGCGCGTTGTCGTGAAGAAGGTGCACACCACTACTCAGTTTTCCTCGCCTTTTCTCTTTGATGGAAGCATGTAGTCTGTGCAGTAGGCCAGCACAGTACTCTCCCCTTACTGTGGTGTTCCTCTCCTTGAAGTCAATGAAGAGTATTCCGTCACAGTTCCAAAAGATTATGCCAATCATCATCTGTTAACTAAGTGACCTTGGCCTTTAGAGGCGGTACTTTGCTAGGTTTATGCCACTTCAGTGATTCTCTTTTGGACAAGAGATCAGTAGAGCATCATAGTTTCATCTCCTGTAACAATAGTTTGCAGAAGTTCTCTCTCGTTGCCACAGCAGAACTTCAAAAATGCCTGATCAGATGACGCGTTGATGTTTTTGGACTGAGGAAAGAAGTTTAGGCACCCATCTTGCAATGACCTTATTCATGTTTAATGTTCATGAATAATTCGAAGGACTGTTGTTTTAGAAAGCCTTATCCTTGCTGCTATTTCTGTAACTTTGAGTCGCCAGTCTTCCATAATTTCTCCTTCCACAAGAGCGATGTTTTTAGGAGTAAGCCCCTCCAAGGACTAAACTGCACGCCCTTCGTCTTCAATGCTTTCTCGACTCATTCGAAAAAATTTGGCCCATTCTTTCACGGTAGAATATGAAGGAGATGCTTCCCCACATACGCCGTCCAATCGCTGTTTAATTTCATTTGGAGTAAGTGCTTCTTTTGTGAAGAACTTAATAACAGCTGGATACTGCATTTTGAACATGTCACAATCTTCTACACATAGCCTTCTTCATGCAACTATATCTGAACAACTGAACATAGCGGAGGGGAAGTTACAGTTGCAATTATATACTTAACAGATAAGGTATACACCAGATAAGGTTTTTGTGAAGGCGATACTACTTATCGGTGAGGCCGGAAACTTGTGGACCTACCCTCATATATATATATATATATATATATATATGCTGGATGCAGGAAAACAATGTGCATAAAATTGTAGAGTAGAAAGGAACAAGTGGGTCTTACAAGCTTCTATTACTGCGCTACATGTATCAACGTTAAATCCGTCATGTTAGAGTCTCAGGTTGTGAAACTTGTTTGTGGCGTGCCAGATGTAAACAACACACATTCTTGTACAGTACTAGTCACTATCGCTAAGTGTGGTTGATGTCCAATACAGCATTTGTGTTTTGAAGCTTACTGGATGGTATGGTAATAGCGAACACTCGTCTTGAAATTAGGCAAAACTTGTGGTTCCAACATGAAGGCGCCCCTGCACATTTTTCACTTGCAGCTCGAAATCACCTAAACAAAACATTTAGTGACAGATGGGTCGGGCGCGGTGGCCTCCACGGTACATTAATTAAGTACGCGCATGTAATGTTTAGTTTCTCTTTATGTACCAGTACGAACGCAGTGAGTTACATTTCATTTTGATGGCAAATGAAGACGCTTCATAACGTCAAAATTTCAATTATAATCATGCAGCACTCCTGTTATTATATTGCATCGGCGACCCTAACCTTAAAACGCTTAGTTTGGTGCTGCTTTTCTACTCTATAACTTTCTGCACATTGTTTTTCCATACTCTGTATATATGTATGTGTAAAAATATTTCTTGTCACCTCGTTCCTGCGACTCTTTCTAGAAGTAAGTATATTGTTATTTCTTGCAAAAAAATGCTATTAATGCATTCGGCTTTTGTTCCGTCTTTGGAATGCTGTGGTTAATTTACTTCAATGCGTTTCCTTGGCTTAGTGGTAACTAAATATGAGGATATTTTGGTATATTCAAGTGCTTTTGTTAAGTAATTTTTTTTTGTGAGGAGTTTAGTTTTGTATTAACGCTGTAAAATTCAGTAAATACAACTCATTCCATATCTCCAAAACACTATATTTTTCAATTCTAGTATTTAACTTAATTGTTTTTCAGAACAATCTTGAGTCAACGCGATAAAAGTCGAATCCGGCTTTTTAATCTTAAGAAAACGTTAAGTATTTTGAAATTTAAAACGCTTTGGAGTTTTGTATCTCTTTTCAGAAGTAAATTTGCCTCTTTTATCATCATTCCAGATATTAATGACATTCACTTCTCATATTTTTATTCCTTTGTATTACAGATGAACAGCTGGAGATGGTAGCTTTGGACTACTTATTTCCCGTCGCAACGACAGTGACGAATACCTTGACATTTGCTGCTGTGTACTTGATGAACCACAGAGAAGTACAGATCAAGGCGCAGAAGGAATTAGACGAAGTTGTGGGGCGAGACCGCTTGCCCACTCTGGACGACAGATCCAAGTAATCTCCTCTACAGTTTGTTTTGCTATGGACATAACTATACTCAAATAATAAAGTTCAGCGTTCCAGGGTCAATTTCAAAATTTTGGGCAGCTTCTAGATTGCGGGTTTGTCTTTCATTTAATAGGGATTTAACTGAATGCTATGAAATCTTGAAGACAGGGAAAATATAATAAATAAATTATTGTACGTAATGGTGTAAATGAAAGTAACAGTAGTGCATGTAGAAATAACTAAACATAATCATTCATAAAAATTATAAACCACTTCAGGATTAACACCGCAAGTTAGTCGTAGACTGCAGAAACATGAAAGTTGATTTTTGACTAGGGTTTGAGTTCGAAGTCAGAGTTGCCATATGGCTTGAAACAGCCTTGTTATACATTCTTTTTTTTTTTTTTGATTGATTTATTTATGGACGCTCTTTAACAGCTCAGGTCATCAGCGTCCCATTCAACTCAGGGCGTGAAACGGCCGACAAATTTTGCTCAGAGGCCTCTCTTTCAGGCTTGAGGTTCTTTTTCGTGCCGTAAATGTACGACACGGGACCCACGGCTTTAATTCCCTTCCGAAGTAAGCCATATTTAGGATTTTTACGCCCAAAAAAATCCATCGCTCCTAGCCGGGTTCGAACCCACGTTCTTGGGTGTAGGAGGCAAGTATGGTAACCACTACACCACTATGACCGACGTTATACATTCGCTGAAGTGAATGTACATGGATTAGTTTACTAAGAAGAAAATTCCTATGTCTGATATTCTAAAGATGAACATGAAATCTATATTTTAATCACCAAATTTCAAAAGTTTTAACAAAAAATCGCAAGGAAAAATTTTAAAACACCATTCCAAATGCAATCACTAAAGTAACAAATTGCACCCATAGTTGTACTTTATACTTCATGCAAGAAATGTAATTACATTGATGATGCAGGATGATTCTCACATTAGAGGCCCCAAGCTATTGTGTAATGGCTTGAAAACTTATAAACATACACCTACAATGACGCAAAACAGCATGGAAATCTTCGTCCAGTGACTTCTTGTTTCTCGTTACCGCTTTTGGCAATGAAGGCTGGATTAATAATGTACATAACTGCATAGCGCATATTTTATAACATACCAGTAGGCATTGGTGAAAACATACCAAAGTATTGCATTTAGAATTTAATTAAATAGCTGTATACAACAGGAAGGCTTCTTACGGAAACCGCAAATTTCCCGGATAAACTGTGCAAAAGAGCGATTATTGGCGTCTTCAACAAAATTACTACAAAAACTTTCCCAAGATACTAATCCTCCTTATTCCACGTGCCAGAGAGCATTTACCGTATGTCATGTGTACAAGAATGAACCAGGAAACACGCATTCAGTTGCTCAGTCTATTGTCCGTTGAGCCTGGGTGGAAGAACATGAGGTCCTAACAGACAGTCACCAATAATGCTGGCCCAAACATCGAGAGAAAATATTTGTACCTCCCACTTCGTTTTTTGGGGCCTAATTACTGAAAATTAACCGAGCATTATCTCTCTTGAGATTGAAGCCACTGACGTTACTACCTTGGGAAAAGTATTCCAGAACTGGAAGAAACACATGCAAGTGTGTTTGGAATTTCATCCAAGAAAGTTGAGTAAATTTGCAAAACATTATCGAACTTTATTTAGGACCTCTAACCCTTGTACACACGCTTTTACACCCATAGACAGACATTTTGCTATTTATTTATCTGTGTGTTTATCCAACTATCTATTTCGCAACTATGTAACGCTATATGTTTGCTATATACCTGAAAGTTAATTGGTATGAGGTTCACTTAAGTTCCCAAAAGAATCTGTGACTATAATGACACTGTGATCTTTTCCAGATTGCCTTATACTGAAGCTGTACTGCGTGAAGTGATGCGGAGAGAGACTCTGGTGCCTCTTTCCGTTACTCATCGAGCCACAGAAGATGCCGAACTTGGAGGATATAAAATTCCCAAGGTGAGGAAGGAACCAAGTGGGTCTCGTTTAACTAAATATAAGGTAACCCAAAGAAAAATCGTTCTGATAGTTTCCGACCACACATTTCTGAACAAAATAATATATTTAGTATTAAATATAGTCCCCATCCTGATGGAAGACTATGAATTCCATTGTATAGAACTCATTAGGACAAGAAGCAAAACTAACTATCCAGTGCAGTTTCTAAATCTGTTCGGAGTTGCTGTCTAAAGCAGCGTTCCACAGCCGATGTTTCGTTACAAGGCAAAATATGTATTTATTTTTTAAAAGTTTATCATAGGTGCATATGCTTGTGTTTCATTCTCTGTCGCGTCGGTCCTGGTGGTGTAGTGGTTACCATACTTGCCTCCTATACCCAAGATCGCGAGTTCGAACCCGGCCAGGACCGATGAATTTTTTCGGGGGTAAAAATCCTAAGTATGGCTTCCTTCGGAAGGGAAGTAAAGCCGGGGGTCCCGTGTCGTATATTTGTAGCACGAAAAAGAACCTCAAGCCTGGAAGAGAGGCCTCTGAGCAAAATTTGTCGGCCGTTTCACGCCCTGCGTTGAATGGGACGCTGATGACCTGAGCTGTTAAAGAGCGTCCATAAATAAATAAATAAATAAATAAATAAATAAATTAATTAATTAATTAATTCTCTGTCGCAGCACTGATGAAATAACATGTTGTTTGTTTATTCTTTATTACATGCCGCAAACGGTTATTTATTCTAAAAATTAAATGTAAATTATTTGCTCACAGTTGTTATGTCGTTAAGTTTTGCTTATCGGTATATATTTATTTCTCGCCTCTCCCTTTGCTTCTTTGTTATCCTTGCCACTATTATGTTGATGCTTTTCCCCAAACTGCTGGGATTATCAAACTTTACCCTACTTTTATTAGTTTATTACGTTGTTTTGGTACTTGTTACTGTTGGTGTTTCTTCAACTTTATTACTTTCTTCCTATACCGATTCACTAACCCATTTTTAGACTTCTCTTTGAAGAGTACAGGTCCTGCACCTTGCAATTACTTCAGCTCTATCACTGCTGTGCTCTGAGTAGTTCGAAAATTCTGATTACTGGCAAATATTATTATTTTCTATTATTATTAAAACTTTTTTTAACATGGACAAATTTTTTATACGGAGTGTTCCGTCGACTGGTACAAGTAGTGAAAGCATTGGGCCGGAAAAGAAGAAGAAAAAAATTAGTTTACGGCAATATAGGGCTAATTTATCTTACGGCTTTTTGTTTTCCCTTACAAGACATGCCCAATCCCCGAGTGTACCGTTTGTAGTGAAAAACTCAGTAATGCGGCTATGGTTCCCAATAACGTGAAAAGACATTTCTCAACAAGACATTCTTCCCTGTTCATCGGTTGTTGGAAGAAAGCAACGTTCATGACTCCAACAGTTAAAAGTACAGGAAGTTAGCTATAAAGCAGCCGAAATAATTGTAAAGCCCAAAAAACCACATACAATAGATGAAAAGTTAATAATGCTAACTTGTAAAGAGGCGGTAAAAGTAGTTCTGGGTTCAAAGGCTGCTAGTGAAATTTCAAAAATCTCTCTCTTTCTGCTGACACCATCAGTCGCCGAGTTATTGGCATATCGAGTGATATTGAAGACATTATGAAGGAGAAAATCAATTGGAGTAGGAAGTTTTCATTTCCGAGTTCACCCATATTAGCGACCACGGACAACTTCTTGAAGAAATGAGACTTGCATTGTCAACAATTCCACTATGGACCAGTCGTCTGTGCGCAGCTAAACAGGCGCAAGTATCACATTGAAAAGATACTAACATAACTATATTTTAATAGTAATAGAAAAGACTGCAGAAAGACAATTCCCTCGTACCTTCCTCATCGACGATGGCTTTCACGGGAGGTTCCATCATGTTGTGGGCTGATATCAGAAGACAGAATTGGTTTTTGTGGAGAATGGGGTCCGGAATGCAAACCAGTACTTTGAAAAAATTCTTCAGGAGCATATTATTTCCCATGCTCCCTATGTTGGCAATGATTTCCACTTCATGCATTACAATGCCCACATTGTGGCACAGTACTTGCATGAAGCCCTGACCTCAACTCCATTGAGCATGTTAGGGACATAATGAGGAAAAATGTTCATCAACGTGTTCCTGAGAGCCTCAAGAACATCTGGCGGCTTTGCGTGAACAATGAGAGGCTATATCACAAGAGAACCTAAGGACCTTGATCCGCAGTAAGGTTGCAAGCTTGATACAAGCCAGAGGAGGAAACACTCGCTGTTGAGAGTGTCATATAAAAAGGAAATTATTATGAAACGTGATTAACGTGCAAGGAAATTACGGACTCAAAATGATATCTGAATATTTAAGAGTGATTGCAACATGTTGCAAAATATTTGGAAAAGTAATGTTAAAAACACTAATGAGTTTATAATAATACACATATAATGATGCGTAAATTAAAATATTGCAACAGTTTTAGTTGTTACGTTCCCCCCCCCCCTCAGTGTATGATAATCTGGTGATACAATTTCTGGAGAATATGGCGAGTTCACTAGAGTCTCCCAACAAAGACGAATAATGGGTTCACCTTAGCTGGATGTGTTTTTGCATTATAGTGCAAAGCAAAAGATTTACGAGTATAGGCTCCTTCTTTTCAACTTTTCGTGGACACATTCCAGCTGGTTGGAGTTCACAATGACCTTAATTGTTTGATCGGCGAGCAGCAGTGTCATATAACCTACTTTTTCGTGCAGTGATGTTTTTGGTTTTTCGGGGATAGACTCCTATCATGATGACGGCGCTGCAAAGAATCCGCTTCTCATGTCAGCAACCTATCAAAAAAGGGATTGGCATCAATGCAAAACAGGATTCAGCTTGTACCGCCTTCTGTGCATTATCAACTCATTGGAGCCCAGCGACCGAGTTTATATCTTTTTCCTAGCTGATGGAGACGGAACCGGAAAGTTTCTGCACTAACGTTGAATTCCTGTACCACGTCCTCACAAGTCTGGATGTTGTTCGCCTCAATACTTGCTAAGAAAACCTCGATTTACATTTCTGTTGTTCTTTCTGTCCGTGACTCTTCCTCGCCTTCCTGGAACTTTACGAGCCATTTTTATGCCGTCTATTCAACCACAGCATCAGCATCGAAAGCCTGATATATTTTTCGCGCCGCTGCAGTTGCAATGTTCCCCATTTTTTTTAGTATTGTTTACTACTAAGGCACCACAGGCGGTGGACACTGATGATACATGAAATGAAATGATACATTGTGAAAGGATATTTTTTTTTAAGGAGGGAAGCGTTCCAGCCTAAGTTTAGGTACCTCCCCGGCATTTGCCAATTATGAAGACTGAGGAAAACCTCGAAAAAAAAAAACCAGTCAGGGAGGACGGTCCTAGCGGGATTCGAACTCCAGATCTCCCGCTCATGAGTTCGTGCCTTAACGGCCTCGGTCATCCGTGGCGGTCATTGTTCCCCATAGAGCATACAAGTTCGTATAATCATCTTCGTGATGTTCATGTTTGATCGCACTTATCGGAATAATGGCTAACTCTGGAAAACATCCAACCAACTGGCTTGACATTCGGTAACAATTCCTTCTCGTCTTAACTGTTGCCAACATTTGAAACTTGAGCATTGCAAAAAGACTGATAAAAATAAACAACTTTGAATGATGTTGGAGGTTCACTGCGGTCATGTTATTCGAACAAAACACAGTAAGTTGTTAGCAAACAATGCGCTTGTGTATGTCACTTAAAAACTGTTACAATATTTATTATGTATGTGTTTCACTATTTACGAAACTTGATCTCCTTACCCATTTCTAGTTTCTGTAAGGATTTTATTTTTATCTGACTTTTCATAGGCTCTCTCCTTGAAGTCTTAATTTCTGGGTTGGGAAAAACCGGATGAATATCCACAGAGATCATTGCATTCGGAGAAAGTGACACTGTAGGCTGATGTGTCTTTCCATTGGTCAGTACTATACTGAAGTGTACAAACAGCAGCTAAACAACCTTTATACACAACCAGATGGGGCGACCTACCATACTAGTCACGGGAATTAGGCGGCTATCCAATTCCCGGCCAGTGATTTGTAGACATTCAAATGCTCCGACTCTGTGGGGCATGTGATGTCGTCACCCACGGTAATTTGGGTACTCGGAGTTGCAGTGTCTCACTTGGGAGTGCTTCAGGCGTGTACCATGCTGGCAGGGGTTAAGTCCTCAAGCGCTGTTTGTCGCACGGGGAGTGATGAGCTCCCTAAATGCTCTGGTTTCTTACAGGTTGACTTCGGTCAACGAACGAGTAGGCCTGTGCCTGTACAGTCATACAGGAAGTCTGTGAAGGGATACTGAAAGAACAATATCATACCCATATCTCGTAACATAGACAAACTTCGTGAAAACATCCAAACATCTCTAAACATGTTATTCTGTTATTCACTAGGATGATAAAACATATGGAACTTGTCTTACACAAGTGGAAATCATGAACACATAGGCAACCGTTGTGTACAAAATATTACTAAAGCATTTCAGTTACTTTTTTATTTATTTATTTGCTACCCCATATTACAAGACATAACACACTGCACCAAAATTGCTAACATATGTTGATGAACATCAGAAAGGTTCTCTTCTTTGCATTTTTTTAAGGAATTTAATCAGCTCTTCATGTTCCATTTTGCTATCATTTCCACAACTACTATATGAACAATATACACACTCAACGTTCATACATTTCAGGAATTCGTTATCATTAAATTAAAATTGTAGATTATCTAGAAAAGGGTCAGAATTTAAAATTGAAATTTATTGCGATACATCTAGCCGCTGTTCTTCCCATAATTTTATTACTCATTATATTTTACTGTTTTCTTATTCTGAGACCTCAGGTAATTATGTGTTAAGAAGCATGGAAACGGTTAAAAAGCGAAAACAATGATAATTTTCTGAAGTTATTTGCAAAATTCCATAAGCATATAATAGAGTGCTTTTTTTTTCTAGACATCTCCCCTAAGTTGTGCTTGGGGCGTTGATTGTATTATATTGTATATACCTGTCATCTCAGCTCATTTCAGTGTTGACTCATACAGTATGTTTGCATTAAGCAGTCATAACAATATTTTAAACATTTTCATTTTTATTAATTTTATGGTTTACTTTCTTCCATATGAGATCCTGAGACAGCTATTTATCTGTTTACTCTTGTGGGCTCTGCTTTCTTCTTATAAGTTGTATCTAATATTTATTTTGAGAATTGCTCTAAATTATTTTCATTTTTAAGTTAGCAACAATAACATTTTTAACGATGTGCCTTGTTTACAAAAAATGCTTAAATGCATGATAATTGTTAATTGTTGGTTTTTTAAAAAGCGAAGATACTAGCAATACAATTGCACTAGGGCTTTTATCACACATTTTTGTTAAATCTTAAGTGGTTTGTTCAATAAACTAAATTAAGGGATGTGAAAAGTTGTATATTGATAGACAGTTATATCCTGAAGCCATTCTTTACATAATCAAATCACAGCTGCAGAATATGCACATGTTTTTAAGTACTCTTTAAATAATGTAGGAATCAAGTTGTTGAAAATAATTATTTATTTCTTTAATAGAAGAGGGCAAACTCCTAGCTGTCTAAGTCAGCGGAATGAGCCCAACTTATTAAACAAAATGAATAATTGGCGAATATTGTTTGTATTTATTTTGTAGAAAGCAAATTCTAATTAGCCACATATTTTTAAAGGATGCTTTTGTGATGGTGAACTTGTGGGCTTACCACATGGACCCTGAAGTCTGGGGTGATCCAGAAGTATTCAGACCGGAGAGATTTTTGGATAGTGACGGGCAGTTACTCAAGAAAGACATCAGCTTTCCCTTTGGAGCAGGTCAGTATCAATTTTGTATTAGGATGAATAGGATTTTAGCATGTATATCCTTATTAAAGACCAAATGGAATGCTATATGAGTAATATGCGTAGGGGAATTATATAAATATATTTCATTAATATATTTAACAACATAATGATAAATACACTTCAGAACTTGTATCAGTCATTTTATAGTCAAGAAAATTTTAGAAAAAAGATGCGAATATAATCAGAGACCAATGTAAACTATGTGAAAGCCTACGACAAAATAAACAGAACAAATATGGACAATATTAGAAGAATACCAAAATCAGCGTAATCTGGTTAAAGCCATCAAAGCACTATATAAGAAAATTAAAATAACACTTGAAAATGTAGAAAAAGTCATTGAAGTCAACAAGGAATAGAAGCAGGAATAAGAATTGTGGCCAGTATTATTTGAATACATAAGTAAAATATAAAAAAAACAACTCTCATATAAACAGAAAATTAGGACTGAACTTTGTACACGAGTTCCTCACAACAAAGGCCATCAGATATGTCTGAAAATGTTTGGTTTATGAGTTACTTATGAAAGATGACTTTAAAACGCGTTTCAAGGTCAAGTGAGAGACAAATCTTAGTAACCTCGCCCCATCCCACCGAATTCCGAATGTCTATTGTTAAAACTTTCGTCTAAACAGCAACATACTGCCACGAGATACCTGGCAATTCTCCAGTGTTGCCACTGTTACTTCCATACATTAAAGACTGGGCAGAAACGATTTTTTTTTTTTTTTTGAGTAGTGTTTAACGCCCGTTTTCACTACTGAGGCACCACAGGCGGTGGACACTGGTGATACATGAGATGAAATGATAAATTGGGAAAGGATATTTTTTTTTTTTTTAAGGAAGGAAGCGTTCCAGGCCTAAGTTTAGGTACCTCCCCGGCATTTGCCAGTTATGAAGACTGAGGAAAACCTGGAAAAAACCTCAGTCAGGGAGGACGGTCCTGGCTGGATTCGAACCGCAGACCTCCCGCTCACGAGTCCGTGCCTTAACGACCTCGGCCACCCGTGGCGGTGGCAGAAACGATGAATATATCTAATTTCTCATATTATTAAAATACCTGAAGCTGTCTTAATTAATAATGAATATTAGAATAAATGATTTGCTCTCACTTCCGCACCTGATCTCTGTTGGTAATTAAAGGTACTGAAAGAAATTGCTCAGACATGACAACGTTGTTTTTCGGAGCTATTTTGTGTACAGCATTTCTCACGCTACCATATCAACGCAATCTGGATTGCTATATCTTGCTTTCTGGGAAAAAGGTCATCAAGGCATGTCCCGTATTATAAAATAACAGCAATTAACGTTTTCAGGCAATCGATTGATGTTATCGATAGAGCATCCTGCTGTTGCGATGTGTTCCCAAGGAAATTGTTTACGTTTATGTTTTCCTATCTATGGGAGACATCAAAGCTCTAGTTTAAGCAACGGACATTCCAAATGAAGAGGCATTTCATCAACGTTTTGTAGACCGCCACGAGTGTTGAGATCGTTAAGGCGCGGACTTGTGAGCGGGAAATCTGGGGTTCGATTCCTACCAGGACCGTCCTCCCTAACTGAGGGTTTTTAGGGTTTTCCTCAGTCTTCATGAATGGCAAATGCCGGGGAGGTACTCAACTTAGGCCTGGAACGCTTCCTTCCTTTAAAAAAAAATCCTTTCCCAATTTATCATTTCATCTCTCAGTGTCCACCGCCTGTGGTGCCTGTGTAGTTAACACGGGCATTAAACACTATTAATTTTTTTTTGTAGAAGTTTGCGAAACTATTCAACATCCTGTAGCGGTCTTGTGTCATTGCGTGTGCTGAAGCAGGCAGAGGAAATGTTGAATTTTTCCTTTGAGTTGACAATTTCAAAAAGTTAATGTGCCATTTTGAATGAATGTATTTACTTTTAAGTGTCCCTGTAAATTGTAAACAAAGTCTCACTGGCAACATATAGCTATATAAAATGACCTGTATCGATAACATTACTCGATTGTTCGAAAAAGTTAACTATTTATTTGTTCAAATTTTTTCTTCCTTCGTTGCATTTATCATCCGTTTGTAACACTTGCAACCCAGACTGTACAGAATCATCAATCCTGTCAGGGCCGCCTCGGTGACATTACAAACAGAGAAGACGCAGAAACACACGAGGAATGATGAAATGGAAGGAGACTTCGTGAAAGAGCAATACTAACCCGCCCTTTCTGAAAATGAACTAAGGAAAACCACGGAAAAACTCAGTCAGCATAGTCGACCGCAAGATTTGAACCTAGGACCTCTCGAATACGAGTCCCAAGTGTTGCCGCCTGAACACCGATCGGTTAACGAGCTTAAATAGTTGATATTGAATTTCAAATACCATTGAAAATCGTGTTTTAATAATTATAACTTATAAATTAGGCATTTCCGGACCTATTTTCTTGTTTTTATGTAAGGAACTGGCTACATTTGGACTAGTATTTCTGTTATATCCTTTATATATGAAGAAAAAAAATAATAAGAAAATGGAAAGGAAAATTTGGACTAGGGAAATAGTAATAAATAATAAAATTAATACAGACATTATACTATTCCTTATTGATCATTGTTGATTTGGTTTATTTATGGACGCTCTTTAACATCTCAGTCCACCAGCTCCCATTCAAATCAGGGCGTGCAACTGTCGAAAATTTTGCTTAGAGGTCTCTTCTTTCAGACTTGAGGGTCTATTTGAGGGTCTATTTGAGTTTACTGAAATGAACCTTAGGAATAAAAAAAGCCGACAAATGAAAAAAAAAAACTTGTTTAAGTAATTAATTAATCGAGGAACATATACATAGTTAAAAAATGTAGCGCATCAGAAAACATGGAATGATAGTGCACTAAAAAGGTGCCTTCTGTAGAAAAACATACCAAATGAACAGAGGGGAATAAAAATACTCAAGAGAGAGGAGGAGTGAATAAGTAGCGACTAACTACCAATTCTTGTTACAGTAGAAGATTAAATTAGTTTAATGTATTATAGAAAAATTTGATTATGTAACATTAAAACTTCATACACAACCGAGCTTACAACAATGAAGCGTTGAATCTTATCTCATTTTTGGAATAAACAATAATTTGTATGTAGGTTGTCTTTATACATTATATTGTAAAAATAATTATGTGCATAGCGATATTCTGGAAACAACACAAGGAGGCTGTTCTTAATATTCTGTATATAAGCGGTTTACAATTATGGGTTGTTTTGAAATAACAAAAAAGTTTGCATACTTTCGCATTAACGGCTTAAGGGCCCATTTATATAAAGCATAATACAGAAGTTTGCGTTCTGGTTATCTGATGGGATCTTTCAAATGACTTGCATAAACATAAACGTTACACTATAACAGGAACATATGCAAACTCGTTTGTGTAAACGTGATTGGGAAACATCGCAGAATCGGAAAGCGTGTGTTCATTGTCCATTAACATCTCGTGAGCTGTATCTACAAGCAACATTTCAATCTCACTGGCAGTAACTTTAGCTGTATAACAAGAAGGGATCCTTTGACGAGAAGTTGATTTATTTTATGTCATGAACACTCTTGTCTATACGACAAGAAACATAAAACATACTTTAAAAGAGAACGTGTGGATAAAATCGCACAGCAAATTAATTCTGAAGGTAATCAGTGAAATTAAAGGTTACAAAATTCCTCCTGTTGATTTCTTCTCTGATTCAAGTGATGAACCCCCATAGTTTACATTTATATTTCTTTTATTTGATGTATAAAAACCATGAAGCAATTTTAGTTAATAGAAACAACTGAACAGCAGCATTATCAGTCATCATTGTGCAATTCTCCATTTTTATTTAATACTGTAGTTTAGTTAATTTATTTTCTACACGTGTTTATGACTTTGGGTTATTGTATAAAACTGCATTGTGAATGATAACAGGCTTTTTATGTTTATGGTGTCGATGGAATGGGCTATTTAAAGTTTACGCTATCGTAATTTGTTGGGAATGATTTGTTTATACATTATAACAAGGTATGTGCATTATGTTTCTTTGTTACTTTATCAAACAATATTTATGTTTTTATTGCAGGTAAACGACTGTGTGCTGGTGAAACATTTGCACGCCATAACATGTTCGTCACTTTGGCTGGTCTGTTGCAAAACTTTACTCTGTTACCTGCAAAGCCTGGAGAAATGCCCACCATGAAACCAGATTTACCAGGAGTTATTGTTACGAAATATGGATTCCAGCTACGGTTTGAGCCGCGGTCTTAGCTTCTTTCAGCAACTAAAATATGAGTTAGCGAGTTAGCTAGCTCTCCTCACTTTGGCCATAGAAAGGGGATCAGTTTTGGAATTTTCAGAATGAAATTACGATATGGACAGAGGTGTGCTGAAAACTGCTGCATTGTTTTGAAATCTTACAGTATTGTGATATTCTGAGGTGAAATTTCAAATGGGGTAAACTTGAACGTAATACAGACAAACAATTCGACTCAAACCTTGTCTTTTGAATTCACTTTTTCAGTAATTTTGAAATAGGAGATCTTAAACCAAATATATTTTTCTAAAGGGCTTCATGCTCTCCATGTTAACAATACTTTCGTCCATCGTACACAAGTATTAATTTTGATCGTTTTATGATTAATACATGTGTAACATATCAGAAGAGTTAGGCGATTTCATTGTAATATCTCATTAAAACGTATTGATTTCACCTCTGCATCCAAAATTCATCTTTAGGTTTGTAGATTATATCCGTCCTAATAGAGCTATTTAGGAATATTTACATTAAAATATAAGTCATTACTTTAGCATTAGATTTAAGCGTGACGGAGAAAAGTTTTGCATTATTCTCCAAAGTGATTCTTGTTCTAAGACCAAAGATAAACCACATTAAAGAGCTAAGGAGAATTAAATATTTGTTACAGATTGTAGCCTAAGTTTATAATATTATGTAAATAAGTCGATGACTTTCTGGATATAATTTCAGTATACGATGTAAATTAGTTAATAGAGAGATAAATGAAAATATCAAAACAAACTGTTCTTAGTGATCTCTAATGTGAATAAAATAGTAATAATCCTTAAAGTGTTTACTTTTTATACAAAATAATTAATTATTTTGAGATGACAGCGCTGCTACAGAAATTAAGACTCAATAAAAATCTTGTCCTTTCGAAAAGGCAGATACGTAGTAATTGCATATTAGCACACAAATGAAAGTTTAATCACTATTTCCACCTCCCTTCTACGAGGTCCATATAATAAGTCTATCAAAATATTAACACATGCGGGTTATGTTACATTAGTTTATAATGCTATACTTTGTTGTTTATAAATGTTTGAAGTGAGATTTGCTTTCCCTACACTATTTTTTTTTTTTTTGTATAGCGGAATTATAAGAGGATAAAATAAAATAAAGTTACTTTTAAATGCCGAATTTAACATGAATTACTCTAAAGAGAATGCATTCTTTCGTTATACTTATATTATTATAGTACTTCTTTCACGGCCGATGTTATAGTTAAAACAGTTAAAAATCTCCCGGGCTGTTTTGCCGTGGTCCATGGCTTCAATTACTGCCATAGCTTTCACCAACTACTTCGGTTGGCATCCTCAGTGGACGATGAACAACACCTAACTGTTAACAAGCAACAGTTACAGTATTGATCGGTCTCTGTCTGGCTTTAGAGAACGATCGATATTATGTGTGCGGCGGAAGTGAAGGGGGAGAGGATGGAGAGGTGGTAGTTGTTTGTTTTCAAGAACCGGTTTCCATGTGTTACTTAGATGATATCCGCCATCTCTATTAAAGTTGTTTGGATGCTGTTGTATTTCCAATGCTTCCCTCCTAGCTAGATTGAAAAAGCCTTGTGTTTTTGCAACCACTTCTGTTTTATTAAAGTATATACAATGGCATTCATTTATTGCTGCTATGCTACTGCCAATCTTTCGGGTTGATTAAGGCGCAGATGTCACTGATGTTCCTCCAGTTGTTTTTAATCAATCTTCCGGTAATGCCTAAGTAAACTTTGCCACATTCACATGGTATTTTATAACTTCCCGTAGTGTCAAGAGGATGCCTAGGGGAATTTATAAAATACCATGTGATGCAATGCACCTGTCCCAGCGTTTCTGCCAATCTTCAAAGGAACCATTTTTTACATGTCCTTCAGAACCGCCTACTCAGCCTTCTGATGGTGGTAAATGTCTTCCACGAAGACGTTTCTTCAATTTGGGGAAAAGGAACTAAATCTGAACAATAAGGAGGGTGAGGGACACACCTCACATTGGTTTTGGGGAGATATTATATACATTTACAACAACGAAAATATTAGATTCTGAAAAAAAATAATAACAAGAGTTTTTTAATGGTGTTTAACGCCCATTTTTATTACTGAGGCACGACAGACGGTGAACACTGATATACGAGATGAAATGATAAATTGGGAAAGGATTTTTTTTAAGGAAGGAAACGTTCCAAGCCTAAGTTCAGGGTACCTCTTCGGCATTTACCATTCATGAGGACTGAGGAAAACCTGGAAAAACCTCAGCCAGGGAGGAAGGTCCTGGTGGGATTCGAACTCCAGACCTTCCGCTCACGTGTCCGCGCCTTAACGACCTCGGTCACCCGTGGCGGTTATAACAAGAGTTAAAAGGATGGCAAATTTGAAGATGATGACCCATTTTCCTGATTTGAGAACAGAATTTCAGTTCAAATTTATATACACCATTGCATACAAGGGAGTTTCAACCCCATTATATATCAAGTCATGCCCCCGGACTTCCACCAAGGAGTCGATGAGTGTTAAAGAAGGAAAGACAGCCAATTTGAACGTCATTCATTAATTAAAAAAAAGAGAGATCAAATTGAAACTCCGATATACTCGTATATGGATGAGAAGAACATTTAAGATTTCGATCAATTTATTTTATATATGTTACAAAATAATATACATCATATAAGCATTCTATGCTTTGGAAAATAACATTTTTTTATCTTGAGGGCTGTGATAATATTTTGCTGAAAAAAAGAAGGAGAAAATAAAGACTTGGAGAAAACGTATTTATACTTTATTTCTCTTCTTATTTGGTCTTATTTTCTATTTTTGTTTTAAGAAATTCCTTTCTTCTTCTAAATTTTCTCATCTTTCTTTCTACGAAATCAAGGATGAAGAGAAACATTAATATCAACCTCCTCTTCCTCCTCCCCCTCCTCCTCCTCATCATCATCATTCTTGCTTGTTCTTCATTAGAACAGCTCCTGTACTTTGTACATTCCTGTGAATCAGGAATGGGCGCTCTATCGAACTACAATGTTATCTCATAATTAGGCATTGCATTTCTAGGCACCAAAACCAGAACGAAACAGAATGAAGTTATATTGGTAGTAGACTGTAGACTACAGCTGGGAGGGCACAGTGGGTCACAAGCTATAAATTATCCCCACCTCTTACGCCCGTTACTCTTCAGTTCTTGTTTACCTGCTGGGCGGTGGCTCATAGCTTGCGTTCTTGCTTAGTTTGTATTTACCTAACTTGATGTTAAGTAGTGTGATATACTCGTATGCTCATAATCATAACGTACCGATTTTTAGTTTTCTCTTTTTTATGCGGAATAAAAGACAACATTTAATGCCGCTGACAAACAGCAGCTATTGTGACTATGATTTGAAACAATGAGGTAGCTTATAACATCTGCCACCCAAATTCCTTAAGGTTAATACTATTAATGAAGGTGCTGCACATTGCAGCCGCCTCCAAGCACAACAGAAGCTCCTAAAGAATCAATCTAGAAAGCCATTTAAACCTTTCTTTATGGACACACAGTTCCTGGAAACAGGGTCATTGAGATCTGCATTGTGATATTTCTATTTTCTTGGGATTCGTGCTCCGCTTTTAGTCTCCTTCCATTGCAGCGGGTCTCTGGCATACTTACTAATTAAACCTGTCACAAAATTAGTGACTTGATTTGACATCGGCACCGTGAATGTTACTAATATTATGTTAAACATGTGTGGTTGACCCATTATGTTAATACTTCTTCTAGCCATATGTATCTATGTAGGACGCATCGAATAACTTACTCTTCTTATAGTCCCAATAATATTGTATATTAAATACTCGTTATATCCAATTTCTCCAATTAATATATATTTTCTTTCATTCGGAATAAGGAATGGATATAACAGAGAAGGAAGGAACAAATAGCGTAGAGTTTTAACACAGTTTATTAATGTGAAGATATTTTGAATAAATCACCCATTGTAAAAATACCAAAGAACGTCACAACTGATCCAGACTGTGAAGAACTACATGGATTAAAATATACAAAATGGATGAAAACAACGGTGCTATCGTAGGTCAGGTATCTTCGCCAATGCCCAAAATGATAAGATACTGTTGGAAACATACTTTCGTGTCGATGTGGACACTGTGCAGTATCTCAGGTGTTACACTCGTATCCTTTGAGAACGCAGCAGATCGGTGGTCTCCTCTCGTATATTCTGCTCTTAAAGATACTTGATAGAAATAAATCCAACGGTGTAAAATCTGGCGATCGAGCAGGCCTTCTGCCCTAATAGACATGATTGAGTTGTTGTACCATGCATGTGTGCCGGTGAGGGGTACGTCTTCAAGCTGAGGCCAGTAGTTCGTCATCCGTGCTAAAGGAACATATTCCAAAAGATTTGATGGTGAATTTCCTCGGGAGCAAGAGCACAAATCCCAGCTCGTCAGATGAGGCGGAAATAAGTAGGATACAAATCGGGAGAATTCTACGGGACCGATGATTATATGGTATGGACATTAAACAAAATTTCATTTGTTTTATTTACGAACGTTCTTTAACATCTCAGGTCATCAGCGTCTCATTCAATTCAGGGCGTGAAACGGTAGATAAATTTTCCTCACAGGCCTCTTCTTTCAGGCTTGAGGTTCTTTTTCGTGCCGTAAATGTACGACACGGGACCTACGGTTTTACTTCCCTTCCGAAGGAAGCCATACTTAGGATTTTTACGCCCGAAAAAATCTAGGTTTGAACCCGCGATCCTGGGTTTGCAAGGCAAGTAAACTACTAGGTCACCAGGACCGACACATTAAACAAAACAGGATAGAAAGTTAAATTTTCTCTTTTGTTATATGGTCAGAAACTTGAGTACTTTATTTTATTAAAAATAATGATAAGATCAAAATAAAATCCACCAAGATAGGCGTTCTACAATTAACAAAAAATATTTTGGATTAGAGGAATTAAGAAACGAATAAATTCAGGACTTAATTGACATTTTAACAGGATAAAATAAACACCAGAAACCTGCTTTTATCATTTGTAATGAAAACAAACCTGTCAATATCAACTACATGGCCTCGGTGAATCGGTTGTGTTTTTAAATAATAGTCGCATAGATGTTTATACGGAGAGTTCGAATCACGCTTGATCCGAGAAAACGGAAGGGAGGAAACCGGCAGGGCGCAAAGTAAACACCAACATTCTAGATGCGTAATTTTACTTCGGTGTGGCGCGAGCCCAAACGTTTCCAGTCAATGCTTAGTACAAGTTGAGATGTTTGCGCGGACTCTGTGTTACCGATCGTTGCTTTGTACAGTTTGAAGTGTTTTCTAACACGTGAAAACGTGTTTGCTTGTATACATCTGTGTGTACTTTAAATTAGTTGTTTAAACATTGAAATACCGGTTGAAAATTTACTCTACAACAACGAATATTTATGTACGATACTTACATCAATACAGATTCGTTCAGACATGTGTGTAGGCAATTTGTAGGCAGAGTCCCTGACATTCTACCTCCAAATACAGATATGGTAAAAACCTTGTCAATAGATTTAAGGAAACGAAATCGCTGAATTCTAAAATTCGTAAAAAAAAAAAGTTAAAAAATGAAACCTCACAGAGTTACTATACTCTGAGAATTACGACCGCATAAGGACAAAAGTCGAGTGAATTTCCGTAATTGGGTTTCACAAAACATTGATGACGGTATTGTCGATCCACATGTAATATTTTCTATGGTGAAGCATTGTTTCATTTAAGAGGTTATGTATGCTCACAGAACGATAGATTCTGGAGCACACAAAATCCACGAAAAGTTCACGAAATTCCTCTGCACTATGAAAAGGTTAGTTTTTGGTGTTTCAATAACAGCGAATCGAATAATAGAACCTAATATTTGGATAGATATTGTACCCAAATACTCGCACAATTTTTTAAATAATTAATTAACTGATTATGAGAGACAATATGCATATTTTCAACAAGACTCTGTCCCTGCCCATGTTTCTTTGAAGGCTATGAGGGAAAGTTTTTGAACACAGAATTATTTCAAGGGACTTACCACGAGCGATTATTATTTGTGGTAAAACTTAAAAAAGATGAGCGTTTGCATGTTATAGATTAATGAATGTTTTAAAATTACGAATTTAGGAATGCCGCGGTTTACTTCGCCCTCTACCGGCTTCTTCCCGCCCGCTTTCTCGAATCAAGCTTGACGCAAACTTTCTATAATAATTTATTGATGCATCCTTTGCAGTATATTTAAATTAACCTCCGTCTTGTTAATATCATGTGTTGGCTTTTATATATTGAAATAAATTATATAAATAGCTCAATGTTTACTCAAAAGTTGAAATAACATGTATTCTAACTATTAAGCTCGATTGTAGTAGAGGTGAGAAATGATGTTTGGCACATGAAAGACCAGACTTACATGAAGGAAATCCAATATAAAGCTTTACAGCACTCCACAAAACAGGTTAGATTTCGATTTCGTCATTTCACAATTTTAACCCATTTAAAGTTATCTCTAAATGCGAAATTAAAATTAAAATTATATTAAAATATTGTACATACCACAAAGAACAGCATCCATGCCCCGGGTGTTTCTTCTATATCTGTATTGTACATTTGTAACAATTTTCAACACAAAAACTCAACTGCGCTATACAAGCGAGTTCCAAGCTTGGTGCTTTTTTTGGCGGGTTGACATTGGATGGCAGCATTGCATTCCCTCTTGCTGCAACAGAAACCTAATGTCGATATATCTGACATTCAGAGTTTTGGCCAGTAATCAGTAAAACGAACCACTGTGTTATATTACGGAATACGTTCTCAGTAAATGTTAGGATGTACAAATAAAAGAAAAATGATGCAAAATTACACATTTCGTTGACAATTATGCTTCACTATATAACATTTAATTGTAATAGTACAAAACTTGTATAATAAAGATTATATTACGCATTCATGCTCCTTGTAACGTGAGTCTTAAAGTTTTGTGAGCAATCAACTCTTATATGCCTGGAAACCGCCGAAGAGTAATTTATTCCACAGAGTTTTGCATCTATATTCCATCAGAAGCTTCATAAGACTGAAAGGTTTACTAAATATTAAGAACACTTTAATCGAAGCAAGTGCAGAAGAGGAAGTTTAACGACATTTTAATAACTGCAAACTTTATCTGAGAAAAATTTAACTGATGTAAACCGAAGTTAAAACTAATTGAATATGTAAAAATTATGTAGCAAGAATAGTAAGTTAACAGAAATAGAACTGAATACAGTGATAGTTATTTAAAAATTCACAACGAATATCTATTTATATTATAGAGCAATAAACATTTTTAAGCTTTTCCCCCTAACGTCCCGATACTGTAGATAACTTCTGAAGCCGGGACATCCATAGGGCGTCACTACGTTATCCAAGTGAAGATTATGATGAAGCTGGTGTGAAAGTTTTAAAGCTTCAATGGATCATAAGATCCATTATCCGCCGATTATTAGCATAATCGGTTTATTGAAACAATAATGAATGTTTTAATCTCACAAATTAGGCAGTGACAACATTATTATGTTCATAATAAATAATAACTTCTTCACCGGGAAATCGATATTATAGGTTAAAATTATTACTTTTCTATTACTGAAACCCCTTTAAGTGAGCAATAGTGAACAATCTGTTACCATTTTTTTAATAGTGTTTAACGCCCATTTTTACTACTGAGGCACCACAGGCGGTGCAGTGATGATACATGAAACGAAATGATAAATTGGGAAAGGATTTTTTTTTAAATGAAGGAAACGTTCCAGGCCTAAGTTTAGGGCACCTCCCTGGCATTTGCCATATATGAGGACTGAGGGAAACCTGGAAAAAACCTCAGTTAGGGAGGACGGTCCTGGCGGGATTCGAACCCCAAACCTTCCGGTCACGAGTTCGCGCCTTAACGACACTCGGCCTTCTAGTCAGTTTATGTTTTCTTTAAAAGCAACGTGTTGACAAAGTATAATATACAAGATGTATAAAAAATAATGGCACAAACTGAAATGGTTGAAAGTATACGATAATAGAAGCAAAAAAGTTCCAGTAAACATGGGTCCGCAAATGAGTCATGTGCGAGATATTTGCAAATGTGTGGTTACAAGCCGCCATTGACTTCATTAAGAAATATCGTCCTAGTTAGTACAAATGAATTTGAAAAGTAGACTTTTCGTTTAATTTCCATTCAAAATTCACTCATAGCTTAAATTAACAAGGAATACAATTCTACTTTAGTATGTACATGTTATGTACTAATCTTATTTGTTAAAGAAGGTGTTCAAAGTATCGTCCTTACATGTGAATGTAATACTGCACTCGTCTCTGCAGTGAGTTTTGAATTCTTCCAAACACCCCCGGATCATTTCGTAATTCTTGACAAACATGTACAATTCTCTGCTCTAGTATTTCAACCGTATCAACGGCAGTGCTGTACACTACACTTGTCAGGTGACCGCAGACAGAAAAAGCTAAAGGATTGAGATCAGGTGATCGTGGAGGCCAAGATATAGGCCCTCCTCGACTATCCATATTGGACCATATCTCCGCATTCAGTTGTGTAAACAACAAGCACATCGCTAACCGCTCCTAAGTGCGCAACGAATGACGCATATGATGTGTACATGGAATGAAGTCAGTGCTCATAACCACACATTCACAATAATAAATCTCCAACATGGCTTGTTTGCATGTTGACAGGAACTTTTTTGCTTCTATTGTCGTATATTTTCAACCGTTTCAGTTTGCGCTATTAATTTTGATACATCAATTATATTCTTTTTGAGTTTTTATTGCGTCAGTTGTACAAAGTAGTTATAACAGATAGCTAGTGACATGCCAAAAGTATGCCTTTACGCAGTAAATTTCAAAATTATGTCAATAAATCTGAATCCAATGTGTTTTTAATTAAGGAAAAAATTCTTCTGTGCAAGGTATGTGAGCAGGTAATGAACAACGTAAAGAAATATTTCATGTCTCAACTTATCAGTACAACTGAACATAAAAATGTTTTTTTCAAGTCTACTGAAAATATCTCTGCTTCCTGCATTAACTTCAACACCAAGTCAACAATCAGAGTTTGGATTCGACTTATGTATCTTTTATGGAAACATTAAGACAGTTTCTGGAGTATACCAACCGAATTTGTGCCTAATGACCCAAGTTTGCAAAAAAAAAAAAAAAAAAAAAAAAAAGTAAATGTTACCATGTCTCATGTCTTTCTGTTTTGTTTTTTAGTTTTATAATGCTTTTTAGCCCATCAATTTTAAGAATTTATAATGCCTAAAATTGCGATCTCTGGTCGTTACCTTCTAGGAGTATTTACTTATATAATTTTGCACTGTAATAAGCAACTGGCTTAACTTAGGAATCATCCCAGGCATGTTCAAATTCATGAGAAAAGTAAGCTCTCATATTGTTCCTTTGTCACGTTTAACAAATACTATCACTTTCGTGTTGTTCCGTTTATGAGAATGTATCTCTGTTGGCACATTAACAAGTAGCTCATAACTGCTGATCCTATATTTTAGAACTATAATGGAAAACAATAAAAATAAATAAATCAATAAACAAATAAATAAAGTGAATATATTTAAATTTATAATCAGTGTAGCTAAATCTCAATTTTCATTGTCTGGTCAAGTTTTGTAAAAAAAAAAAATGAAATGTACTTGCATGTTTTTATATTCATTTTCCATTTTTTGTTTTCTCATACATTTCCCTGTTTCACAATTCTTTTCCTCTCCAATTATCACAGCCGTTTTAATTTCAGCTTCTCACTGGCAATCTCCTACTAAATACTAAGGAATAAAATATATCAACATTGCGTTTCATGTTAAATAATGCGTTGCAATTAATTCGCTATATAATAGGCGTCAAAATCTGTTGATAGTTCGAATTTAACGCTGTTACCAGGTCAGACATAAGGGGAAAAATAATAATTGCAAGAATTTTCGGTCAGTATTTATAGCGTAAACAGGCATTTTGTAGCAAACCGAATGGAGAAGTCTACCTGACATTTAAAATGCTACACATTTTATATGAAGTTCAATTTTGTTCACTAATGAACGTTTTGCTCTTTAAAAAGTTTATACTCATTTAGTTCACTCAAGAGAAAGTAGTTGCCACTTACCTAAATTACAGAAATTCTTGTATTATGTCTTTATTGTATCAGTTTACAATTTCTTTATTTCAATTCACATCCATCAACCATATTGCTGCACGGCTACAAAATTGATTCGGGGGTATATTGAAGAAATTGATGTATTTTCATGCTAATGTAGCAATCTCCACAAACTAAGAGATGAACTATTAACCAAATCAGCAGGTAGTTTGCGTGCATGGATAAATTACTACGAATCCGAAAGATTATTGTGGTTATCACAGTTATTGTTCTATTCCTTACTCGAATACAATAATGCTGCGCCGAAAAAGATATGGCATTAAACAAAACGAAAATGCTCAAGCCGTTGTACACTATTTGTAAAGCAGAGCTGCTCTTTGAAGGTTAGATTGGCACGAAAATTATGTTGGCGATCCTGTTGTTTACATTGTGGAATGAAAATGTCAACGTTAGTGTTTACATTTGTGCAGGCTAATACATGAGAGGTTATGCTTGTGTATTTTACGCTAACCGGTGTGGTTTTAGATTAAACAAAATACCGTAATGGATTCAGAAAAAGATTCTTCATTTTTGAAAATGTTAGAATCCCTCAGTGAGGCTGAATTGGTGCCTGAATCAGCGTGGGAAATGGGAATGGTTGCAATTGAAAATACTTTTGTTCCTGAAATTCCAGCTGCTGTTGAGAGACCCAGTGAAACTTCGGATTTTAAGGATTATCTAGAAAATGTAGAAAGTAAATTCAAAGCTTTGGAAGTACTGATGCAAAAGCTTGCATCTCTGAAGCATAATTCAAAGATAAGTGTAAAGAAGCAGTTTGTTGTTTCCCTAATTATTCTTTGTGG
The DNA here is from genome assembly GCA_030762175.1 of Metallyticus violacea. NCBI lineage: Eukaryota > Metazoa > Arthropoda > Insecta > Mantodea > Metallyticidae > Metallyticus > Metallyticus violacea. The sequence goes on from CM060844.1 coordinate 55,247,252, forward strand.
GGAGCATTCCAAAAAGGACAACTGGACTACAGAAGCAACAATAAACTATTCCGTGAACATGTTGAATCATCTTTGTCATATTTGCGATTGCAAAAATGTGACTGAACTTCTGAATGGAAACGATGATAGTGAAGGGCTCTTTGGTCCAGTATTGCTTGCATTGCGACCTAAGCTGTTAAAAAACACTTGGAAAACCTTTCCATCTGCAATAACTTGTTATCACTGGATGCTTAAAAAAGTCAAGGTAAGATTTGTGATGCATGCATGCTATTTATGAAAAGAATAAATCAACATGGCAATAATATTATTAGAAAATGTGTGAGTTACTATTATTAATTCTGGAACTAATGTAATTACTAAAGAACCCTCAGGCATAAAATAATTAAAAATGTAAACAATTTTGTTAAAGTTAATTTAAAAAATAGTGCTTTCATCATTGTTAGTTACTTTAATGAAATACTTTTACATATCTTTATAACTTTGTATTTATTTTATTTTCAGAGTCCATACTTAAGCTGTAATTTGAGTAATATCCTTCCCACTGCATTAATACTTGTAGATGATTTTGTTGCAGACAATATACTTTTGGGTATAACATGTCTTCATCATATAGTGGATAATGTTGTAAGTTTAATTACAGCAGTTTATATATAATCTGACAAGCTTGTTTAATATCTATAAGAGTTTTTAGAATCTTCTAACGCTTATATTTTGTATGTGAACTAATATTAAATATTTCTACCGCTCAATGTATAGCATTGCTGTGATGCAAGGAACACTAATAATGCTGATGAAATGGAGTATATATTTTTTTTCAGACTAGAACCGAACTGGGCTGGTATGGACAAGGAGAAGTTATTTATAAAAGCTTGGAAGTATTGATGCATCGACGGGAACCAGAACTTTTACCTGATCTTTGTTATTGCCTAGCAGCTTATCTGGAAAAGGTTGAATCAGGGTACAAGAAGAATGAAGGGAATTTTGAAGTAATATATCTGACATTTGTTAAGTCTATACATAATTATCATGTGTTCCATTCACCCATCCCTACCTATGCACACAACAACCGGCTGGCCACAGACCAAACAAACACCAGCTTTATTAAGATGGCAGATGGTTGAATGGAATGAGCAGTATTATTGGACTATTGATTTTTAGAATATGATTTTCTAGTATAAAGGACTGTGCTTTTATCTATTTATAAGCATCATTGAATTTAATCTTGGCTACAGATGATGAATTGTAAAGTCCTTTAAAACTTATTTATCTGAAACAACTTGTTTCAGATAATTATAAAGAAAGGAACCTGAGCTATTCTTTTGATCAGGCGAATGGAAGAAAACATTTTGATAATTCTTTATAATTAGCATTTAGAAGTTGGCCAAACCAGTGCTGCTGCAGAATGTAGCACAAAAATTGTACAGTATATTCATCTAATTTGGTGTCATAATGATTGCTTTGCATTATAATAAAAGTTTTATTAAGTTTTGTTAATTAAGTGAAAAATATATCTTGCACACATAATAAAAATTAAAAATAAAGTAATTGGAACAATGTAGCTAAAATAATATTTGTGTTACTATTTAAGAATTTTATCTATTTATTCTACTCTGGATCTTGTTATATATATATCTATTCACTCAGAACAAACAAATAGTCAACTGTAGGCCTTTAAGATTTTATTTATGCCACTCTCTCTTCTTCCTCCCAGAAATAAAGGTAGAAGTAGTATAAAAATAAATAAAATTAAGAAAGGTGCAATATGATTTAATGTACATTATTTGGATGAAGATTTAATTCAGATTGGATTGGTTGGGACAAAGGAAGAATTTTCAGTATTTCAATTCTGCTCAAAGGCTGGCCGTTTGTGCCAAAGCCCTCATAGCAGCCAGGATCCAGGAGTGGTGGGGCACAGACATGAGCAGGTTCACATAATGCTTCCACATAGAGCATTCTGATTCCAGCAGAGCCGCATTGCATCCAAGGAGTTCAACCCACTCAGAAGGGCTGCTTCCACTCCATTCGCTAGGGAGAAACTTTTCCATAGCAGAAGTCATTGTCACAGAATAAACAGCACACTTTCAACCCTGTAACAGAACTAACCAAATGAAATTGAAATGGAGAGCGAAAAATTTTTGGAAAAGAATATCGATCCCAGTATTCACCTATGTGACCAGGAGGGGGGGGGGGTGAAGAAAAATAAAATCAGAAGGTTGGCCCCAAGGGATTTGAACCTGGGATCTCCAGAATGTAAGTCTCAAGTGTTACTGCCTGAGCTAGCCTGCTCAGTGGGAAAAAGGGTAGTAAATAACTGAATGAAGAAGCCCAAACACATTTAAGGTCTAATAAATGTTTTATCTAAAATATCATGGCCATTTCTTTCATAAAACGTATAAATTTTTATTATTTGTTTTTTCACATTTATTTTTTTTGCAAAATAGTCTATGAGCATTATGGCTTGATTCTAGCCCTGATGCATTTCAAATAAAGCATAGATTCAGAATGCACCCATTAAAAACATAGCAATTCATAAAAAGAGGAGCAAAATAAATTTGCACAACTTATGCTAAATTCTATTCTTAATTATAGGATGATTGAGAACTGGGCTTTCAGTTTTTGATCATTACATACTGCTTTATCTTGCCGATGTTATAAATTCTAGAAGTATTCAAAAGTCTGTGATCTTAGAGAATATTTTAGGCAAATCAGCAATGTAGAAAGTATTTTGAATCACATAATAATTCAACTTATTGATGCCAAGTTGCTTTTATTGAGAACTAGAATGTAATCTACATTTTTATAGTTATTTACAATTATTAAATACACCTATTTGTTCTAGTGGTCACATCATGATGATGTGCTAGAGATTCTACTTAACAACATGGAAATGGAGCAAGGCTTGGCATTAAGAAAAGCTTATGTATCATGTTTGCCTTCAATATTGCAAACAGCACGTTTGAGAGCTTGTCGATGGACTAATAGTATTCTCAGAGTTCTCAAAGAATACATGGAAGTGTCTGGCCATTACCATCAATATGAGGAGGCATGGTTCACACTTAAGGTAAGATGAAACAAATGTGTAATAGTTTCTATTGTTGAAAATTTACTTTCTTCTCATCTTCTATTAAGTAGCTTTCAAAATGTCTGATAGTACGATGATGAAGAATTACAGAAATTCTGAAAGTGCTGCACCAGAGCATCAAACGATGCAGTCAACAATTAGCCAAGGTCACCAAGATAGATGAATTAATGGGTGATCTGTTGTTGATTTGTTTTATTTACAGATGCTCTTTAACAGCTCAGGTCATCAGCATTCCCATTCAATTCAGGGTGTGAAATGGCCGACAAATTTTGCTCTTTCAGGCTTGAGGTCCTTTTTCGTGCCATAAATGTATGACACCGGACCCACGGCTTTAATTACCTTCTAAAGGAAGCCATACTTAGGATTTTTACGCCTGAAAAAAATCCATTGATCCTGACTGGGTTTGAACTCGTGATCTTGGGTTTAGAAGGCAAATGTGGTTACCACTACACCACCAGGACCGATGATGGGTGATCTGCAGTTCGATTGCTGTCAAGACTATACTCCCTAAGTTAAGGTTTTTTTCAGGTTTTCCTTAGTCCTCATTAATGAAAAATGTCAGTGAGCAATTCTAAAATTAGGCCTGGAACACTTCCTTCCCTCCACCCGAAATTCTTTCCCAATGTATCATTTCATCTCATATATCATCAATTCCAATGCCTGTGGTGCCAGAACATCAAACCCTATTATAACAATTCAACATTGCAAGGAGCAACTTCTCATTTATTGTCTATATATTAATTTTTCTAAAATAACTGTGCCTATATCTTTCCCTAAGTAACATCTGTCCTCATTCCATGTGTTTAGCTTTTTTATACATATTGCTTATAACTAGCCAGAAAAAGGAGCAGATAACACTTTAAATGCATTTATTTAGTTTTATTACTTTTAACTTATAATGTTGATCTAATCAGTTTATATCACTAAATTTATTATATTATTAAACTTTTCTTTCATTTTTATTTTCAAGCTTCTGCCTTAGTTTTTATTTCATGGTATATATGAGCTCTGCAGGTCTTTAAGTTAAGGAATTTTTCTAACTCAAAGTATGTGAAATTTCCAATTAAAAGTTTTGCAAGATTGAACCTAAGACTGTATAATAAAAGAAGACACTCTAGCACATACAGTAGATCAGTATGGCTGTGAATTTTATTTGGTGTGGTTATATACATTTAAAAAATATTTAGCTGCTGGTATGCAAACATCTACATTGGTATCAGATAATATATGGTTTTGTCACCCATTTCATGGCGCCTGGCAGGTTGGAAGCCAAAGCGATATTTCTGGCGACACGATATATTTCTGGTATCTTTAGAAATTCATTCATATGCAATCCAAAATTGAATCAATTTAAACTTGAGAAAGCGTACAAGGTCACTGTTTTCTACAAATTGCAGGAAGGTAATCAGTTAAATTTTTGTAATTTTAAATTGATTTAAATTTTAAATTTATGAAACATTAATGATAGAGTAATTGATCCACAATTAACATTTTTTATTGATAAAGCTTGACCATGTATTGATGCAAAATAACAGGTATTGGAATACAAAAAATACAAAACCCTCTTGCATGACAAGAAAATCAGGTGTGATCTGCAGTAAATGCATAGAGAGTAATAATTCATAGAGAATATAAATGCAGAAAGATGCAGGAATAACATACTGCCAGTGTGTGATTTTTATTAATGGGGAAATTGAAAAATAAAGTGTATGGAAAAGCCCCCACACATTAGAAGAATTGAAAGAAAGGCAAGAAAATGACTCAGTTTTGGAAAATAAACTGATGCTTATGAATGATGTTTTCTAAAAAGATGCCAAAATATCTGCATACAGCAGGACATTTTCTACATCTACTGTTATACTTTATAAGTTTATTTTCATTGTAATTGTAAGAAATTAAACGAGTAATGCAAATAATACATCCACTTTGCTGACAATTCCTGCTCTGATTACCAACCCACCAGATACTGTGAAACAGGTGACAAAAGCATGACAGGTCCAGTATATGATGATTTTTTTATTGCTATAGTATTACACACCTCTTTAATACTAACCCAATAATACTGTATGCCCTCATTAATAATGCAATTGTGTTACTCTAACTTGTATATTCTGCTTCAGATGGTGTATTTATTATTAATTTGTTTTCCAAGCATGATATCAACAAACTGAAATAATTTTTCAGGCATTACAAGAATGGATAACAAACTGTTGGCCTATAGTTCATCATCACACAGAGCTGCTGCTTCAGTCACTCTTGCGCTTAATCTATGATTTTTCCACTGAATTACAAGATAATGCTAGTAATCCATCAAGAGATCAGATATTAGCTCTTGCAGAGAAATGTCTTATGTTTGTTGTTAAACTGGCTCCAGAAGAAGCAAATATTTTGTGTCAAGGCATAAAAGAAAAAGTGACATTTAACAGTGTAATTTCTTCAATAGTTGAAAGAGTATTTGTGGACTGAATTCTTTCAGAATAACTGTTCAGTTGATACATATGTTTTGGACAAGTTAAAAGTATGATGTTAATATAGCAACATTTTATTAATTGTGAACTGTTAATTTTTTGAAGTATTAAAATTTGTGTTGTATTGAAAATTTTCTGAAAAATAAATTTTGAAAGAGCTTAGATGTATTTCAAATATTGGAAGTTCACCATATGCACATGGGGCAGTTTTATATTCTATAGAAATATAGAATTTTTCAAAATTCTCTTGAAGAAAAAAACAAGATGCTACAAGAGGTGCAGTAGTAGAAAATAGCAGCCCAAAAGTCAAAAAGTGGACAAGAGAACTGGTAATAAGCCTGAATTTGGGTTTATCTCTAGACAGTGCTGTGAGTACAGTGTTTATGCGAGCTAGTAGGCAGAGAAAGGAGCAGTGCAATTTTAGTAGTAATTGCGCTTAAATTGCATTTAAAGTGCAACAATAAGATAGGTAATCAGCTGATTCTGTGCTTCTTGTTAGTCAAGCATACATTTTACTTATTTAGAATGCCTTCATACTTAACCCAATGCTGAACACTTCTATATATTGATTTTCCCAGCTTCTGTTATGCTTGCAGTAACTTATATCTACATTTAGAACAGAAATTTACAAGGAAAATTAATGGGGGAAAAAAAGGTTAATGCCTAGGATTATACATCTTAATGAATTTACTAATTATTAACAGAAATGAGTAGGTGGGGAAACTTAAATAATATAGTGCTATATGTTATGAATATACCATATCCAACTTTTAGGATGTCAGATTTAAGCAAATGTAGGTTGAGATAAAATCTAAGCCATCTATAGTAAGAATCAACCAATAACCATATCAACCTGCAAGTAAGCAGGGTGGCTCAGATGATAATGCTTAGGGCTCATTCAGGAAGTCTAAGTTTAAAATGCCTTGGGGCCAGCCATTCAGACATTGTGTTATTTTCATATTTCCCTTGGTCACTTAGGCAAATTCTGGAATGGATATTTACTTCCACAAATTTCCCTGTAAACTAAACTAAACTAAGGAAAGAACAATGTGAGTTTCGAAAAGGCCAATCATATTCTCATTGTGTTTATGTAGCACTAAGAGAAAGCTTTTGATAGATTCCAGTGTGATAAATTGTGAGATGTGATATGTGCTAAAAATCTTCCCAACCATTTAATTAAGGTAATTCAACATTTTAATAGTAACAGAATGCAAATTAATAATGGAAACAGGATAGAAAGAAACATTAAGGGTGTTAAACAGGGCTGTCTGTTATTGCTAGTTTTATTTAATATTTATACTGATATACCCATAGATGAATGGCAAAGTGATAGTGTAAATGAACTTTAAATAATTTATGTTTAACTTGAAATGCTAATTGGAAAAAGATCAATGTATGATTTAGTCAAACTACACCACTCTTATTGTTTAAATGTAGTACATGTTTCTCAGACTGTTGTCTGCATCATCAGCTAACTGTCAATTATGATATTTGCTGATGATCAGATCATTTTGGTTGAAACAGAATTCACACCTTTCAACCAATAATCTTCAGACAAATATGAAGAAATAAGATTGAAATTTCTAGCAAAAAAACTAAAAATTAAGCCATTAATGGGACCAGACCATGCTAGATGCAAAATTGTAATTAATGGACAAATTATAGATCAAATGTCTTCTCTTAACTACTTGGGCTACAATGTCACCTATTTAAAAGATCAAGATGTAGATATTATGTTAAATACATTTCAGAATATATGTGCAATGGTTTTAACATAGTTAAAATTTTACAGTACACTAGCTGTTCCATCTGTAACAGCAGCCCTTCTGAGGAACCCAAACTCTTTGGAGAGGGAGGATTTGCGCATCTGAACAGATCAACAAAAGAAAAGTAATCTAAGAACTTTAGGGAGACCCAACCTGCATCCGTACCTACTGTCCCATAAACCTGGTTGTCCTTCATATCCTGCACTTTATCCCTTCTCCCAAAGATACGGTAGATACTAAAGACCCTTGGGCTTTCATGTCTGAAAGCCCCCTCTGTCTCACCTAATTCAATTCAATAATATAATCATCCATTTAAGCACAAAGATTAACTGGGAAAATGCTCCATTTATTAGAATTCATGTATAAGTATGATTCACTGAAATAAATTGTTCTTGATATATGTAAATATAAATAAGACACATCACATTGTCTCAAATCACCAATAAGGTGGCTCAGGTGATAAAGCTTGGGGCTCATATTTGGGAGCTCCTACGTTCAAATCCTGAGGCCAAATAATCTGACTTAAGGTTTTCTGTGAATTTGCCCAGTCCACTTTTATAAAGGACAAATGCTACAGATTTAACTTCTATTTCATCATTCATCCATTCCTCCTTGTTTGCATCTTTCTCTGTTTATGACCACCCAAAGTAATCGTATCGCCCATTCAGGGAGCCCCTCATATGTATGCATACTCTATGGGCACCCACAGATAACTCACTGATAGGCAACTGACCCAGGTATTGACTTGTATTAAGGGGTATAAATCCTAATACTGTATGAGGGTAAACAGTCAAAGAAGATTTCTCTTCTAGAAGCTTGTATCTCCTACAACTATATGAATATCATGAAGCACCCTTCACTGTTGCTGATTCAGTCTTATGTGAGAATATTTTAATGCAGCAAGAAACTTTTTTTTTATTTGTTTTATTTACATGTCAGGTCATGAAATGGCTGACAAACTTTGCTCAGAGGCCTTTTTTTTCAGGCTTGAGGTTCTTTATCATGCTGTAAATGTACAACACATGGCTTTACTTCCCTTCCAAAGGAAGCCATAATTAGGATTTTTACACCCGAAAAAATCCATCAGTCCTGCCAGGATCGAACCTGTGATCTTGGGTTTGGTGGCAAGTATGATTACCACTACACCCCCAGGACTGACAGTAAAAAACTGGAAGATATGATCAGTCACATTGGCAATGTTGCAGATGTGTATGGAACTGCCTGGCAAAATGCCAGAATTGCATAACTTCACAAACTGCACGAGTCACCTGATATTTTTGTTTAAATTTATTTGCTTTGCAGACTTTGGGATGTATACCATTGATATAAAAAGAGCATGTGAAACATACAGATATGCTGCATGCTAAACTCAACTAAATTAAGGAGGAAACTGTGGTTTTACAATGACAGTATTGCTTCTTGCCTTTCATATCTATTTTAGTTCACCATACCTGTTCCTCTTCTTTTAGAATAATGGGTCAAAAACACTGCTGTTTACTTCTTAGTGCCCAGCAAAAATACAACATAAACAAAAAATTTGAATTACATTACCTTCATAACATTTTATTTCAATCAACTATACCTACAAACAATAGCATTTTTCCCAGCATACCATAGAATAAATTATTAGTTTTTCTAAGAAAATGGTTACAATCAGCCAACCTAACAGAAGGACATATCAAAGAATACATCAAATTCATTAAGTTATGCATAAATCAAGCATTTTTAATGTTTGAGGACAAGTTCTTTAAACGAAAAACAGGACTTGTAATGGGGCAGTCCATTATCATATTTCTTAGCTGACTTATTCATGAGCTATTTTGTGATGCACATCACTAAGGCTTTTCCCCACAATTTTAAGATTTGGCACAGATAAGTAGACAATGTATTTGCTATTAACAATAAGCATGTGGAAGATGCACTAAAACTTTTAAACCTGTAAGAGCCTTCAAATAAGTTCACTGTCGAAACAGAAAGATAATGTGTTACCATTTTTGGATCTGAAGATAATAAAATGCAATAATAAACTTGAATTTGGCATCTATATAAAGAACACACATTCAGACAACTATATCAAAGCCCATGGTTTCAATCCAAGATCACATAAGGAAGCAGTATTCAACAGTACTATATACAGACATACAGTATGACATGTACCACTGAACAAAGAAGAATACAAGAATGAATATCTACACATACTAGAAGCAGCTAAATCCAATGGGCTCAACAAACAGATGATTAAGAAAAAATTCAAAAGATTCCAGAAACAAAAAAGAATTAAATAACAACTTTGAGTGTTTTATCAGGGAAAAAAACATTTAAAAGTTTACTTGCCACCCATCAGCCACCGCCACGGGTGGCCGAGGTCGTTAAGGCATGGACTCGTGAGTGGGAGGTCTGGGTTCGAATACCAGGACCGTCCTCCCTGACTGAGGTTTTTTCCAGGTTTTCCTCAGTCCTCATAAATGGCAAATGCCTTAGAGGTACCCTAAACTAGGCCTGGAACGATTCCTTCCTTAAAAATAAATCCTTTTCCAATATATCATTTCATTTCATGTATCGCTTGTGGTGCCTCTGTAGCAAAAATGGGCATTAAACACTAGTCATTCAGTCACCCATCAGCCAATAAGAAATTTCAAAAAATTTTCAAGTAGAACATCTTCATCTAACCACCTCAAAACCGATAGTGTTAAAAATTTATTGAAATTAAACAAAACAGATTCTAGGCCCAAAGAAAAAAAAAATGTGGCATTTATCAGATTAATTGTAAGGATTGTAAAAAAATCTATGTAAGGAAGACAAAGAGAAATATAGGTATTAGGTTGAAGGAACATTGGATAAACATCCGTTACAAACAAATAGATAAATCAGCTGTGGCAGCACATTTTTGGATTGAAACCCGTGAAATAGAAAAAGGTATCAAGTTATTAAAAACTGTTCAACAACCAAAAGAACTAAACATATGGGAAAGGATTTATATAAAAAAACATGAGCATAACCTTATGAATTTTGACATCCCGGAAGCAGACAGCACTTTATTTAAGTTTATTACTAGATCAACGGAGTCAACCCAGATACCTACCAACCAGTTCCTATGAATGATCCAATAGTCATTTAACAGTTGATGATGTGGACAATAGTTACATGAAACATATATCCTGAGTAAATCGCATTTAAGTGAAACCATAAAGAGTGTTTTAAACATCTGACTCAGAAGAGATTATTAATGGGTGTTTCACTGTGTGTGATTCCAAATTGAATCAATATTATAAGTATTTTTCCTGTTTACAGGGGTCACTAAAGTTTTAAAACACGAGGACCCATCTGGGCTATTGTTTTTCTTGCAAATTATCAATGTAATATTTAGAATCATTATTGTCCATACAGTTAATGCCTTAAGTTTGTGAGGTTCAAATGTCCCAGGTAAAGCTGTAGAGATTTTAAAAAGATAATTTTTAAGGAAGATTTTATAAGATTTTAAAAGTGGCTTTAAATGAGACAGTCACTTGAGCATTAATGCCAGGTTTTGAGGAACTTTTATCTGTGATGTGAAATAGAATTTAAATTGTGACAAATTTAAGAGGAAAGGACAAAAGGCTGTGTGGGAAAAAAATGATCTTATGACTGTTGTTCTAGAAAATAAGAAAAAATAGTTACTGCAAAGTGGTATAGGGAAATCTGATTTCCCACAGTACTCAACACATTCATGAAAGGCAGATAAGGGCTGGGTTAAGCTGCATTTTGGTGCAACATGAGTGATTCTGCTCATATTGTCAACAAAAATCTGACAATATTTTGGGGGAGCACTCTAACAAAGTAGTTAAGACTGCTTGCCTTCCATGGATACTGCTTGGGTTTGATTCCAGCAGCAGTGAGATTTGTGGTGGACAAAGCAGCATCTGGGCAGGTTCTCTCTGCATATTATATATGAACTATGCTGCTGCTCGTGTGTGGAACTCCAATGCTGGCCAGCAAGTGAGTCTAGCATTCCTTTTTATATCTAAAAAAAGTTTTAGTGGAATTGAAATGGTTTCAATAAGTTTTTAATTCATTAAGCGCTTTTTTACTGTGATGTCAGATGATTTTTCAGCTCTAAGAAGCAGTTGCACCCTATGAAGTTGAAGTAGCTACAGTCCCAGATAAAGAGTGGTATGGGTGCTTCTGTAAGTGGATCTAGAGGATGAAGCATTGCATGCAGTGACAAGGAAAGTACCCATTTTAAAAATTGCAGCAAGGTGTCCTCTGTAATTCTTATTTTTGAGTATATCAAAACTTATCTAATGGTCCTTTTGTGCTGATCTAAATAGAATCCCGTATGTCCACTTACAGAGAACTAACCTAGACCTAACCTAACCTGAAATTTGTCTTAAATATGTAACAAAATGCAAGAAATTCCATAACTTACTTCAGTATTCCCCAGGCTAAAATGATGACTAAACTTTGTCTCATAACCTAAATAATTTGTTAATCATCACTAATCTCATACTGTCATAACACCACAGAAATGGTCAACAAAAATCTTCCTCAAAAAGAAATACCAGTTCACTGCAGTTGTTGCTAACTCACATGTACATGAAATAAAATGCTACTGTAGAGTTGCAGAAGCAAAATAATTTTTCTTGTCTGATAAGTGCCCTCAATTATTTATTGTAACCACTGAAAGCAAGAATGATTTAACTTTCCACCATGTGTGCAGAATAGTTGCCAAGCATTTTAATAAAAATATCAGGTTTTGTTGACTTAAAGTAATGTCCTTAAGCATGACAATTTCTAACTTACACAGCTAAATCATACTTTGCAGCAAATTTAGGACTTACCATTTGAAATAAAACTACAATTGCACATTCATTGATATCCAATTTGGTAACTTTCTTTTGTTTCCTGATATGTAAGCTATGTGGTGTTATACAACTTTAACTCAAAAGAAGAGGTTAAGAAGGCAGTGGATAACTAGCTCTCGTACTAAGATAAAATCAGTTTTCTCCATAATACACATAATATAGCCGTATTATGCACTGGTAATAAAACTGAACAATGAACATAATTTAGCATATATCTATTTTTGCAATTAATATATGGCCTTTTATGGTATTTAGTTGAATGACTATAGTATTTTGGATACCAACAGTTGTGTGAATTAGGGCCGATCAAGTAATATCTACTTGACCAATCAGTTTTAAAAATAAATGAAGTACCTAAGATATTACCTAACTGAATTGTTCCTGAATAAAATTTCTGCACATTAATGTTACATGAGATGGCTTAAATAATTTGAGTTACCAGCATAAAAGCCATTTCCACAAATGGTTTTCCTAAATTTTAACAAGGAGACTGATATGGATCCTAAAGGTGTACATGTTTAAAGTAATCTTGGTTATAAAAGCAATTGTGGAAAATAAAATACAAATGTTTGTTATTTTGACATGACCATTCCTTCCTTCAGAGGACACAGAGTAGTAGTTTGCAATCAGCACATGTTCCTTGGGTTTTTTGTCCACAAAACCAACTTACTCTGTAAGAAATAATAATCAATCATTAGTCTTTTGTTAGTAATAGCAACCTCATATAATCTGAAGTAAAGAATATATGAGATGTGATCCATTAGTTCCAGCCTGACAATGAAGATCATAGTTCATTGTGCTTCATTCACACTATTTTATACTCTCATGCTTTAGGAGTGCAAGCATTTAATTTCTTTTGCAGCCATGACATTAACTTACTTAGAGAGGCTCATTTAAGTCAGATGTGTTGCATAATACAACTTGATGTTCAAAATGAATACAGAGCATTGATGAAATTTTTAATTAAAGAAGAGTTTTAGCTGAATTATTAAACAATGACCTGATGGTGTTTATGGTGGAAGCTTCCTCTTTATATTCCACTGTGAAGGAATGGTACAAACTTATTTTTCTAGGGTAGAGAGAGCCTAGAAAATGACCAAAGTGAGAGTAGGCCAGTGGATGGTTGACACATCTCCCTAGTCAAGGAGAAAAAGTTTTAGGTAACAGTATTCTCAAGACAAAGAAATAACTGCAAGGTTAGGGCTTTCTATAACAATTGTGCTCCATATCCTTCATCAGCATTTGCATATATATAAGATGATGAGTGACCTAAATTCTTTCATTTGTTCAATGCAAGTGCCCATGGAATGTTTTCAGAAGTTTTTTAACCTTTGCCATAGTAATGAGGGGAGTACTGTAATCCATAATCACAGGAAACGAAACCTTACTATGAACATCTTTAAAAAGAAAATCAATGGTGTAACAGATGAAGTTGAAGCAACTCCTAGAAAAGCCAAGCTTATGCATCCAGGATGAAGGTCATGGCGCAACGTTTTTGGGACTGTAGAGGAATTTTGATGATAGACTTCAAAGAAAGAACCACAGCAGTGACTGGGAAATACTATGCTGAACTATTATATCACTTGCTTAGTGCCATCAAGGAAAAGAGGCATGGAAGTTCAGGAGTTCATTGGCTACTGTGAGCACAAGTGCCTTTCAGAGATGAAGCATCGACTGTACAGTACTGACCTTGTCCCTAGCAACTATTAGCTGTTTTCAAAACTGAAATCTGCCCTTAAAGGGCAGATATTTACACACAATAATCAGTTGAAGGAGGCTGTTTTCCAGCATTTTCCAGACAAGGCTTCTGACTGTTTTGTTTTTTGAGGAGATTAAAATGTTAATCCAAAGATGTGATAAATTCATTAAGTACAGGTAAATTATATTGAAAAATGATAATTGTATTTTTTATTCTACCATCTGCATAACATAGCCATGCCAGAAAAATGACCACACTTCATAGCAGATGCAGAAACTTAGTCAGTAGGAGTGGTACTAAGGAAGAGGTGTACCTTAATAAGTCTGAACCCTGAATGTCTTAAATCCACTTTGGCACATTGCCTTGTTCTAAACTCTCCCTATTAACCTCTCACTAATAAGCTGTAGTATTAGATAAGGTTTGATGGATACTAATGCATGTGTATGATGTATAGGACATTCACTGGAAATATAACAAAGGAAAACGAATGTGCCTACTTTGAATTCAGCCTTACCATGTGCCACCAGTGTTACTTAAAGTTGAATTTTAACTCTTGAATGTGAACCAATTTTGGGCAATACTTAGGATTTTTATGCCCTAAAACAATCCATTGACCATGATCAAATTTTAACCTGCAACCTCGTATCTATGAGACAAATATGGCTACAACCAGGACCAATCCTAATTAAGTATCTGAAACAAGATATATTGCACATGAAAGTGATCTAATTAACATATACCTTAAACATATTGTCTAATTTTTTAATAGTAAGCTAACAATGAATTATGTTTATACAAGATTTTGTTAAGCTGAAATGTATTTTATTATGATGAAAATATAAGTTTTTTTCTTTATCTTCTTCCTCTCCTTTTCTGGGGTTGAAACAAACTCCAATAAAAAAATGGATAAACTTGTCAGAATCCACAATTTTCAATCCTACAGTTCTAACAATATAGTATTAAACAAATTAATATTGTATAATTTTCTAACTTCAGAAAATAAACATTAACTACACTAAGCAGCTAACATAAAGTGTAAATTTAATCATTATTTAGTAAATGAATATTTTATGTTCAAAATGTGTAAAATTTAATGTTGCCATTGGAAAATGTGATGGTGATAATTACAATCCTGTGTTTGATCATTGAGAAGCTTTAAGCAATTTATAAATATGGAGTACTGCTTGGCTCACCCAACTTACCAGCTCTTCTGCAGGTAGTAGAGGAAGGCACCTTCACTGTAACTTGAGCTGTTTTGACTGACCATGCTATCCATTCAAAATAAAGGATCTATGATTGACAAACACTTAAAGTGTATCGGAAGTAACCAGACACAGAGCTTTACTGATAACACATTTATTGTTCTGATCATTGCTTTTCTTTCTTTAGGCTACCAAAAATCTTTAAAATGATGAATTGAAATCAATTTCTGATGTTAAGGCATCTTTAGTTTGACTGAAACCTCAGCTTTGCCCTTTGCTCTTTTATCCTCTATATGGAAAGTGTTTACTTTGCCAGTCAAATGGTAATCTATGCATTTAGAAGAAAGAGTTAATGTCTAAAATTACACTTAAAAGATTGTGATGCTTATGATTAAAACATTAGCATGAATATGATTTTTTTTTCTTTGACAGTAGATTGATTCCTAAGTTGTTTTTAAAACATACTAAAATTGTTGTTCAATAAGCCTAGGCATGTCCTTCAAGAAGAAAATGCAATTGTTTTAAATAATCATGCAAGATTAAGAATGCAACTTCTTAAGGATAAATAATCTCAAGTCTGCTTTTGGAATTGTCAAATGTTATATTTCTTCTGTCAGTCATTTTTAAATAATAAGTACAATTTAAAACATATACTAATAAAATATAATTTAAAAAGAAAAAGCTAATCTAACAGAGAGTTATGCTACATATATACTCAACTGCAGCAACATGATATTAATTTTTTTTCTTCTGGTAAACATAAGAACACTTTGAATGTTACTACTACTTGTTACTTTTCATCTACAATAATGTTGTTAGTTCATTATCTTGAGATTTAGCCTGTAAAAAGTAATATTTAAAAGTTATTTTGACTTATTATAATTCTAAGTGTTAAAACTAATAGCAATAATAATTTTATTTTCAGTGGTTGCCACAGCTGAGAACCAAAGCTAGAACATAACAGAATATGAGCTAAGATTTTTTTTTCCCTTTCTTGTTTAGAGTAACGTATATTTTATATCACAAGAATTCGACAGGTACATTCAAAGTATAACAATTACAGATAGGAAATTAAAATGTAAACTGTTAATTTATAAAATAAAGTGAATAAATACTTCAAATGTACCCATCTACTCTTATTGGAATGTGGAGGAGCTAAAAATCTGACAACATCTAGAAATAAAAGTAGATGTATCAAAACTTGTTGGGCTATCACTAGCCCATATGTTTACAAGTTTTGTCTCTATATTATAAACAGCAATAAAACACTTTGTAATCCTTTCTTAATTATATTAAGTACAATTCTTGAAAAGAAAAGGATACTAACATTTAAAGAGTAACAAGACTAACATTTTACCTGGCTGACAAGACCTATGTTAAATACCTGTACATACTGCAAAATGTATAAAAGCAATTGTACACTTTTTAAGAGTAACTTTATATAACAAAACAATGAAAAAATTTTCCTATTAATTTATTTATAAAAAGTTTACCTATCTCTAAATATGGCTCAATATAACCCCATATGAAAATTTCTGGTTTCTAAGTGCATAAAACAACCTGAAGTAATACTACTTCAATCTCCATGTTAAAAGTCTTCATACTTGGCTTTTCTTCATGCTATATTCATGAAACTGCAAGCTATCAAACCAAAGTGAACAGAAAAAACAAAAAATTGAGCATTTTAATTATACTCAAATCCTTATTTTTTTTCTTCTCTTTGCTCCAAGCATCATAGCCCTCTAATTCCACTCTAACATATCTACATATAAAGAAATTGCATTTTCAGTAATTTTAACTTTTGGCAATTCTTAACAAAAAGAATATATAATTTGAAATTGCTAAGACATTAGCACCTTTCATAGGAACATTCTCATACTGGTTTATAGCAATGTTATCCCTTATTTCCCTTTTCTTCAGGTGCTTTAAAAGTTTACATTCTTTTAAAAAATCACGCTCTTTTGCTTAAAATTTTAAGTAGGCTGCATTTCATACTATTCTGTAATAATCTGCCACATTTTCCCTTCAGAAGCTATTAAAAGTAGAAGCACATTAGGATTAATTGATTTGTTTTATTTATGAATGCTCTTTTAACATCTCAGGTCATCAGCCTCCCATTCAATTCAGGGTGTGAAATGACCAACAAATTTTGCTCAGAGGCCTCCTCTTTCAGGCTTGAGGTTTTTTTTTGTGCCGTAATTGTATGACATGGGCCCCATGGCTTTATTTCTCCTCTGAAGGAAGTCATATTTAGAATTTTTACGCCAGAAAAATTCCATCGATCCTAGCCAGGTTTGAACCCATGATTTTGGGTTTAGAAGGCAATTATGATTACCACCACACCACCAGGAGTGACAAAGAAAATTTGGAATAAAATATCCCAGAAATCTTGAAATGGTCATGTGATAAAACTCATATACTTAGAATATTATAAAATGGTGTTAAATAATTTTACAGATATTTAGAAATTATTTATTAATACAACATTCAGGTCACTAAAATATATCCTGGATATTCAGATATTTGATTGAATATTAATGAGTTATGGCCTCTATGTAAAAAATATTTGCTACTTTAATACAATTATTTGCAGCAGGAGAAGTCAGACTTCACAGTTGTAGTTTATATACAAAATTGTTATTATATTGAGCATTTTGTTTTCTGATTATAGATCTAATATAAAGATGGAAATAAATGTGTGATGCATTTGTATCACTAAATAAAGATGTTTTCTTTTTAAAGGTATTAATGCAGCTTTACGCTTCTGAAGAGTGTATCATTCCCAAATCAACATCCATAGCCATATACCATCCTTTAACTTCTTGGAAAACTCAAGGAGTTTTAAGCAAAATGTATTTCTTCTGGCTTACATGCACTTAGTGCCCCATTATTTCTAATGTCTCAAGCTCATCACTATTAGTGTTTTCTGTTCTCTATTTTGGTCTTGTCAGCTCAGTATCCTTAACAGTGCTAGACTTCCAGTACTAGAAAATTTCTTATGTCTGGTCCAAACAATTTTCATTTGATAGCAATATTACACATCAAGTACAAAAACTTAATACAATGCATTGTATTACACACAACCATAAAATATAGTAGAATAGAGCAGTGAAATAGGCATTATATAGAAAAATTTATACCTCTAGCAAAATAAATTGGATTCAAAAGAATACTCGAGCACAAAGACAGTGGCAATGGGCTATTAGTAGCAACCCATCACAGTGTGAATATGTAGGAAGGCTTGATTGGTTTTGGCAGGAGTTTTGATTAGAACAGCGAGTTGGCTTGCCAGCAAGCTCATCACGTTCTAGTGCAAGCTGCTAGAGATGGCTCAAAGATAGCAGAGATTTTGTATGCTTATAGTCATCCAGAAGGCTATATGCCATAATGTTCCACACTCAGTTTTGTTTTTTCATACTACATACCAAATAAGAATTTCTTAAAGATGAGTAATTATGAATGCCTGTGTATGAACAAATAAGAAAAAATGTTCTTTAATACGTTTATTTTGATTTCCTGTGATTATATGAAGTATTCATAAAAAATACTTATTTTCTATTGCTGTTCCAGCCCCCAAAAACATTTCTGTATTGCATTCCCAATAGATATTGGTGTTGCAAAATGCAATTGGTATATAAAATAAACAGCACTGGAAGTAAAACAAATGTTTAAAATATAAACAAGATATCACAGAAATACATAAAAGTACTTACTTATGCTTACTACTTTTCAAACATATCTTTCCAAATCTTTCATGTATATATATATATATATTCAGGTTTTATAGCTTGCTACAAAACACCAGTTTAACTGAAGTTAAACAGTTTTACTTTGAAAATTTAAAATATAATTATTTTAAACCCGGTTCATATTTTAAGCTTCCAGTCTTCAGTTTTTCCTATTTCTGAAGCTCTTTTCTGATTCTTTTACCCTTCTCATATCTTTCTTACTTCCTCCAAAGCACCATTTTTTTTTTCACTTTCTTTTGTAAATTGTATTAGTGCTTTAAGCAAAAATTATGTAGCAAAGCAACAACAATAAAATAATTTTAACCTCAGATTTATATTTTATGCTCTCTCACTCATTCAAACAATGCCATATACCCAAAACTACAAGATAATTATATAATGAACACTTTTATATTTAATTTACTTCTTTAAGACCATGAGTATCTTACAATACTGAAGAAACTACTATAATTTAGATAATATTTTAATTACATGGAAGACAAAACCACATAATATAATAAGAAATCATCTCAAATAGTGGACAACAATAGATGAAAGCTATCTATTTTATATGCATATTTAATTTTGGCATCTTTAATTTAGCACTAATATTTATTACAGCTTTCTCTAGGAGCAACTGTAATCATTTAAAAGATATGTTTTGGATGGACAAGTGGACGGATGCAAGCCAACAACATTTTTCTTTAATAAATGAACAACAAATAAGCGTCGATATAATGCACCTGTTAGGTTAGTATATAATGGCATTTGTGTGCATTTTTCTCTTGGTTCCACATATACTGTTCAAGGGCTGTAATAGTTAACAGTCATCTTACAGGTTTCAAAATGAGCTCTCAAATATTATTAACTTATCGTTTCTTTTGTTTAAGCTTTATCAATAATCGGAAAAATATAAAGGGGAGAAAAAATATAGCATATTATCACCTTTACCCTGTCATTTATTGAGATTTAACAGGTTAATCAGTTTAAGCAAGGCCAATTAAGTGAAATAAGCCCATGACAAAACACTAAATCTGCAAATACTATTATTTTTTTACTACCTTCAAGATAGCTGTGTTATTCACTATGAATGTATACTATTTTTGTAATAGTTTCATTCAAAACTAATCAAACATGTTACTAAAAATAAGTATAAATATATTTAATTTATCATTTCTCTCCAAATTTCCAGTCATATATCTTATATGAGAAGGGTACACTATTTAATGCACAGTTGCCACAAGCTTCTTTTGTCTAGAAATTTAATTATTACTACTTTTGTGTATAAAGAGCAATGGAAACAGTTCTTTAATAAACAAGAATAACCTCTTGAAGAGAGAACAAAGGCTGAATTATGATATTTACATTATGACATTTTTAGGATATTTTACTTTTGTCATATCACAGCATTATATGAATGTAAACACAAAATACTTATATTGCAGAGATCATTAGGCAACAGAATATGAAATCAGGCATTCATAATTATAAAAACTGATGTGAAATTAAGCAATAAAGATATTTCATTTTAATGCTATTAAGATATTCAAAATAATTATTAAACTGAAAATTCCTAAAGTTTTAATGTAGTTCATAGTCGTTCCTTTCTGCATTTCAATAGATTAATAAACTAATAAAAGAAACATAATAAAATAAAAAAGTAATGAAAAAAGTAGTCACTATCAAAACTTTTACTTCATCTGGATATACTATAAATCTCTGCATCTTGACCATAAAATATATTTTTCAATTAAAGTTGGCCATGTGGACAAAGCCTCAAATTTAAGTCCTGAAGTTCTTATTGGAATAGAAAAATTTTATATCATTTTTATTATATATGCACAGCTACCAATGGCAGTTCATTTAATAAGCTGTGAATACATAAGTATTATACAACCAATAAGGCCTTAGAACTACATGCAGTTTGCCAGTAAATTATGAGTGCATTAATTGTAATGGCTCACCAAATCAGAAATCTTTAATTTTTTATTAGTTATAATGAGACTTCATACTTGGAGTAAAAAAGATTAAGGTCTCATGCACTATAAAGTTGACAGTGTTGGTTTGACACTTATACTTCACTTATCTAATTGGTTTTAAATGGACATGTTTCAGGAACATTTGCTTCCAGCATCAGTAGAAAACCAATTGGGGAGAAGTATGCTCCATGGAACTTATTGAAAATATCCAAAGTCAATGACTTAAAATTCATTATGTGCATGTGTGGGTGTGTGTATGTGTGTGTTTTTTTTAAATCAAAGTGGGGTAGTTGCTGATTTGTCTATCTATTTGTAATGGGTATTTTTGAATTGTTCTTTGGTACAGGTTTCCATTTTGTATTTCCAGTGTGTGTCTGATCACAGCCTTTGTAGCTGATTTGATAGATACCTGACTTCCTGTCAGAAGGTTTAGGATTTTGCAGGATGATTTTAATAAATGTTTAATACTGTGGACATTTAAGAAACCAAAATAAATTAATGTTTTTCAAAATGATTTAAAATTTGGAATGTACTGGGGGGTTTGTAATTCCTTTATCTCTTGTTTCTTTGACTTTTTAATTCAAGTGTCAAGTTTTAAAATATATTGGAAAAGCATTGGTTATGTGAGCTTCAAAATCACTCATAAATAGATCTGCCAAGTAAAACTAAGGAGGATTGCACATAACTGAATCAGAACTTTCTTACTAAAATTTTGCATTAACACTAAAATGTTCACTGGTGCACGGTTCCATCAAACTGATTTAATCATCTACTAGGTATATGCATGGATAGAAGCCAGTTTTTTAACAAATTATATTAACTTGAAATACTAATGGAACTTGTACAGCAAAGCTAATCATATAATTAAGATCATTGTATGATTGAGTATCTTATTGGCTCCACTTACTTGTTTAACTTGTTTAACTGTCCATAAACAGTTAGTTGATGCTATGGACGATTGCCTGTGAAACATGTACTAAATTTAAACAAATAAAAGGAGGCAATAAGAGTGCGCAGTTTGATTCAATCATACAATGATTTTAATCAGCTATTCTCTCTGTAGGGATGCTGCAAGTATATAAGTGAAGTATAACTGTCACCAAACTAATTCTATATCAACTTTATTATACTCTGTTAATAGCTTTCAGAGCATAAGTTCATATGACTCATATACTGATGATGCTCAGGTATGTATTTTGTAAGTTTAAATGTTACAAAATTTAACTAAAGATAATAAAAATGAAGAGAGGTTATGTTTTCCAGATTATTAGAGGGGGAGAATTAGTTCTATGTTAACTATAAATGTTAATTGGAACATTGTGGAGTGAAGCCAATCATATATTAAGATCACTGTATAACTGAAGTCGAACTAAACACACTTTTCCTCCACTTACTTGTTAATATATGTAGGATTGGTTTCACGAACACTTCGTTTGCATTGTCAGCCCATAGTCAACTCAGAGTTCAACTTGATTATATAATGATCTTAACATATTTCTATGTTCCTGATCACATTTGTTAACAAAATTATACTCAGCTTTAGAAGTGAATACAGGTTCTCTAAAGTGCATACTAGAATTTATTTGATCCATTTTTTAATATCTATTAACACATTGGACAAAAAAAGGAGAGGAAAATGCATGCTGATCATGTTAGAACAAAGGAATGGAAAGTAAAAACTATAAAACTGATTTTCTATAACAGTTCTATTATAAATGAAAATGATGGCATGTCTCATTCCTAATCTTTTTCTTTCTTCCTACCCTCCTATAAGAAATGTCTTTATCTGAAGGCAAAAAAGTTATGATCTCTTTTTTCATTCACTATGGAGTGTCTTAAAAACTATTTTAAAATGTTCAACCATTGCTTCATTATATAATCAAGGGTATTATGGAATATAAAATGCCATCTTTAAGAATAAAAACATTAAGATAGCACTGTAGATGGTGCAAAATGTTAAAAAAAATTATGCAGTCTTTGATCTAAAAATAATGCAATTGACACACTCTTTAACTATCTTTTGCCTAAATATTTGGTGTGGTTTTTTTTCTTTATTTGATTTGTATATTTCTTTGTAAAGTCTCAGCAACTTTTTTTAATTTGTTCATTGTCATTGCATACTGTTTGCCTATTACATTTCAAAATAGCTCAACAGTCTAGTGTCTTCTTTTAAATACACTCTTTGTTGGTAGACTGTAATTAATGGTGAGACTATATTAAATGCCACAAATTATGTAATTCAATAAATATTTATGCAAGATAGGTCAGGTTTTAGTTCAATATTGCTAATAAATCTGTATAAATAAGCCAGTAGATCATTATCATGATGATTTTACAGTTTAAGTGTATACTTATAAGCTGTTATATGCTGAAGGTGTTACAATGCATAATTAAGAAAAGGTCAGGATTGCATCATTACAGCTGCATGATACCAAATTTTATTATAGTTACTTTCTGGTTTTGAGAGCAAACCTAGGTGCAGTGACCGATTTTTGACAGTTTTATGAAACTTTAATTGCAATATATGTCTAAATTGTTGGTAGAGGAACTTTCATTCTTTTGATGCATTCCATCACAAATTTAAACATTAATTTTCTTACAGAGTTTCTTGTATTATATTCAGCAGATTTGGGAACCAGGCAAAATAAACAAAAACATATCATATTGGTCTAAAAATCTGCTTTTCTCTAACTTAACCTTATGTTGTATGTGAGATCCTTAAATGAAATAAAAAACAATGCTCAGCTTTTAATAAACATTAACGTATGACTAAAACGAGCCTTATCACATACATATACATATAAATATATATAGAAGAAAGACTCAGGAGGTAGGAATAAGGCAAAGACTTAGCAAAACTTGAGGAAAGTCCACATGGCAGCAACAAGCAAAGTTTGTACTGGAGGCTATTCCAATCACAGCGCTGTGGAATGTTTTGGAGAATTTCACTTCATAATGTCCTCTCCTGTCATTTTAAAGCTCACGGTCATCAACCTGATAATTATAAAAAATGCCTAAAATATATCATACAAAACACAAAGCATGAATTGTTATTTTATTCTATATCGCTTTCATCCAGAAGGAAGGCAGAATTCTTGAGTCCCAAAGAAAGAGTTAAAAAATGTTGAACATCCTGTAGTATCAGAGGACTTATTAAAACTGGAAGTCTTCTTTGAAACCTCTGAAACTGCGCTTCACTTCAAATGTTAAGCTTCACCAATATTATTTGGCACATTGCACAGTATGTTATATATAAATCTTAAGTCGCTTTCCCATATATAAAACCACTGCATGTTGGCAACTATAGGAAGAGTGTATGGTAAAAGTAAATGCACAATTACCATTATGGCCTTATAAATCCCACCTAAGGAAACATAATGAGCTGAACTCCAATTCTGTATTTGTTTGACCATATATGCGACTAGGAGAGCACCTTTCCATGAACACAGATTGTAATAACATTCCTTTCTTGGAAATAATTGCTGTTAATTCTGCTGGCTATATACGAATGGGGAGTGTTCTCCAATGGCAGAAATCGACATAATAAAGACTAAGTAAGCATTACTTTTCTGCAAGTAAATTCAAGTATTAAATACAAAACCACAAATACATTCACATAACACCCTTAAGTGCATTTAAATGGTGCTTGTCTTTTTGTATAAATAGATTTAAAAGCTATTTATTATGCATAGCATCAATAACAAACATACATTACATTTGCTAGCAGAATACTAGACCTTACTTTCAGGTTTTTAAAAACTTTGTTGTAACTTATTAGCATGCATTGAAAATGTACACACCCTAAGACAAAAAAATTGGCAACAGCCAAGAGCCATGACTCATTTGGAAAACATTGGAAGGATTCACTGATTCTGGATTCACAATATTTTAATACTACCTACAATTCATGTTCAAATTATGTCACAAAGAGGACATGCATGTACTCTGGTGGCTGAGAGCACATGCCTAGTATTAAGAATCACACATGTTTGAATTCTTTTTATGCTCGAATTTTTTACTTGCTAGATTTTGCAAGTAAAATTAATGTTTAACAGAAAGAATTAATGCACAAAATATATTTGAATTTTAAGGCATTTATGTTCAAATACAAAAGAGTAAATTAATGATCTTGATTTCAAAATAAAAATAAATTTTCTAAAGTGAAAAACTACAAGAAAAGTGTGCTATATATAATTTAATTGTTTTTTAATAGTTTTTCATGCAAGAATATTTATCAATTTCCCATTAAAAACAAAGAAGATTGCTTTACATTTATTTTTGTAAGATGATAAATGTGTTAGAATAAATGTAAACTCTTGGAATTGCAAGTTATATCATTATGGATATACTAAACATTACTTTTAATTGCAAAAGTAACAGATGTGGAGCCAAGGAAAACTTAGGCAAATGAATGCTTTAAGATGCTGCTCATTTTTTTTTCTTAGGGGTACTCATCTTGTTCAAAATTTAACCCATTTCTTGAATAATAAGAATAAAAATGAGAAAAACATTTTCATAACAATTTTATACATCTGTCTACATTCATAATTAAAAAGTACTCTTTCTTATTGCTTGGTTTACGGCGCATTGGTGTAGGAGGAGATTAATTATTATAGGCAGCAACATTCCTTTCTTTTAGTAATAAAACTCTGCATTTGTTATGAAGAGGTTTTGCTTCAGAATTCTGGACATACTTCAGTAATAGATGGTCATATTAGTTAAAGGACTGCAAAAAGATGAGGCTAAGGTTTGCAAGCCCAACAGAACTCTCAAGACAAATGTGACTTGCTGTGTTTGCACATATGAAATTGATAATGACAGCATTATGCATAGCATTGGTGTTTAAACTGATGTACATCAACAAAGACATTAAAGTGTGTTGTTCCTTATTTTGTAAGTGCTATGGGAAAAAAATGTTCAGAAAATCCCATAGAATGCCTTTTTATTTTAAAGTAAACTTAATAAATAAAATATTAAGTTTGTTAATTTTACATACAACTTGTAACAGCCACTATGTACAAGTAACATAAAATTAGGTAAATTTCTTAGATGAATTTTTGACTTTTTTTACAAAAAAAAATAAATAATTACAATAATTTACTATACATAAATGAAAAAGGTATTTTAAAGGCATCCTCTAACTGTAGGTAAATTTCTGCAATAAAGCTGTTTCAAAAGCACTAAAGTTTAAAAAAATTTAAGATATTTATTATTAATTTTCTTGAAAAAAAATCATGTTTAAGAGTAGAGAAGATGTAAGCATGTACATTGATAAGATTAAATTTAAGTGGAAATAAATGTTACTATATTCTAATTATGATACTTGAAACTTGTGTCTATCAGACAATTCAAAGAAAAAGGATCATCATTTGACTCTTAGATAAATACATCTGTGATAATGGCAGAAACTTTTACATATTGTCTGCATTTATATTGACAACATTACAATATTTTATGCCATTTAAAAATGCTGAAACTTTATGGTGTGAATGCTGTTACTAAATTTAATTTTCTTGAATTTAAAAACATTGTTTAGAAGTAATTAATGCTAACAGAGAGATTTTTACCAGCTCATTAAACAGCTCAAGATTAGATTTGATTATTGTATTTATGGGTGCTCTTTAACATCTTTGGTTATTAGCATCCATTCAATTTAGGGAATGAAACAGACAATAACTTTTGCTCAAAAGCCTCATTGTTCAGATTTGGGGTTCTTTTGTGTGCCATAAATTTGACAAGGGACAATGGCTTCACTTTCCTTCTGAAGGAAGTAATACTTAGGATTTTTACACCCTAAAAAAAGCCATCAATCCTGGCTGGGTTTGTACCTGTAACCTTGGGTCAAAGAGTCTAGCACAGCAAGATGAAATAAATATGAGGAAACAAGAAAATACAATTAAACAACCACTTAAAAACCATGCATTTTAAATATATTTTTATATATAGGTTTTCATGCAATGGCACAGCTTATAGGTTAGTCAAAAAGTATATAAATTATGAAAACATTACTATGTAATGTAAAAAAGGGACTTATAAAAATATTTACCAGTTAGCAGAAAAAGCAAAAAAATCAAAAAAATACAAGATGTTAAAAGAAAACAAAGGCTTTCTTCCATTTTGAATAGCACAACCTTTAGGCAGAACATTTATTTAGAATGGTTCCTTCACCCACAGATATTAATCCTGTGCATGCTTGAGTATTCCAAAATGAACATGCTTCATTATGCGTGAAGCACTGAATCATGATAAATACTAAACTTCTTTTATTGGAACGCCAATGTTTGTTTTAATCTAATAAATTTTATACTATAGTGACAACAACAATTTTTGTATTTTTTAATCATAATCCAGAAAGTTGTTGATTATCATAGACAAGCTGAAGGAATGAAGAGAGATTGTAAAGAAGTTTTAATGATACAGATCTATGCTCGGTAAAATCCAGAAAAAGTTCAGTGTTAACTAAGATAGCATAAACTGGATAAGAATTTATATCCAAAATAGAACACTAAATTAAATGAAAGGGATGTGAAGGGCTCAAATGTTTCATATTTACATGACAATGTTAAAGAATTATAGTTCCATACTCACACTTTTCTTGTACATGATGTTATGCAGCAAGAATTGAATCCAACATATGAAAAATGCATGTAGGCTTTTGCTATTCTTTATAATTAATTACCTTTTATTTTTCATCTTGTTTTTAAAATGACATCAGATCAAACTTAAATAATGCCATTAAAGACACAGCAAATGAAATAATTTGAGTGTGTTCACACTTATTGGATATCATGTTTGAACATATATGCACGTATGTGTATCAATATAACAGTGTCAAATAGTACTTATTCATCACCACTCAATTTCTTTGGAATATGCCAAACATGATTTTTTTTTTTGAACAGTGTTTAATGCTTGTTTTTATTACTGAGACACCACAGGCTGGTCAAACATGATGAGTCATTTGAAGGAATGATGCAGTCTATATTTGAATAATTACACTTCTGTCTCTTTTGGAGCATTTTAGTTTTTTACCTAATTAATAACCTTCGTTCAATGTTGGCATCATTACAACTCATAAATGTAGGGGTTACAGCATTCCTATAAACATGTGTTGTAAGGCTTTTGAAGAGTAAATTGTCATGTATATTTTATATTTTAAGTGAGTAGGGAAAAAGTGTAAATAATTTGTAATAATTATAAAAGAAACATTCTCATATAATTACTGTATCATATATATTTCTGTTGCAAAAATATCAAAACTGACTAGCATGGGCCATGCTATAGCCTATAATTAAGTTGCTCTTTTCTTATGCTATATAGAATATAGTAGTTTGATATTGGTTTGTGTGTTGCTATGCTCAGGAACATGTGTTTCCAGCTTGATGGAGCACCACCACACTTCAGCATTTAACTACACACATTTAAGTGTAGAATTTGGGGAATATTGAATAGAAAGATCAGAACCTATTATATGGCCATTGCACTCACCAACTTAACACTCCTTGATTTTTTTTCATTAGGGGCATGTTAAGAGTATTGTATATGTCACTCCAGTTGACTATAGTGAACCTAACTGACTAAATAAATGTTAAATAATTCAAATTTTCCATTTTGGAAAAACAATATTTGTACTAAATTATCAAAAAATGCACGGAAAAAATTAATTTAACTACTAATTTCTGCAAACAATTTTACAACTTTTTGAATGCATTATTTCTTTTACTTTAAATGTTTTCTTAGAACAAAAGCTTGAAGAATTTTAGTTCCAAAAGAATGCTATCTATGATGAATACTGTTATTCATAGCATTTGTCCAAACTGGTTGTTCCTAATGGAACACTTTGTGAACCCAAATTGAGATGAAAGTACATATAATTATATAATTTGTAACAGACAGTGATGATATCAGAAGGGAATATGCAAAGAGAAATATTAAGCAATGCAGAGTGCTTACCTTAAAAGAAATCAGCACTTAAATTACATTGTAAAGAATCAGTGACAATCTGTAAGTGTATTATGTATTTGTAAGAATTCTTTTTCATTAAAGCTGTCAAGTGGAAAACACAGTAATCATGAAATAATTCCATAAAATAAAAAATTATGAACCAAGTGAAACATGGGCTAATTATCCTTCAACCAAGATCACAGATAATTCCAGATAACTTGGTTAAGTATGGCTTGTTTTAGCTCCATTACTGTTGAGACATAAATGAAAACCACTGCTACTATAACAGAAAGCAATATCCTTCTGATCCTGTATGATTTCTCAATTTTATTCTTATATCAACACATTTACTGTTTTCTCAAAAGCATGAGTTTTTGTTACATAACTTCTGCTAGTATACAGTGGATCCTCGATCTATCATTTTGGAAACCATTGTTTTCCTGGATGCATAGTTCATAGTTTAGGGGGTCCCAAATGTTTTATCTTATATCTTATGTAAATATTACCTGCATTCATTGTTCCATGAAGTATCATTTTCCTGCATTAGTTGTTCAAAAAGTTCAGTCCCAAAGAAATTCTATCCTAGAATGATCATTTTCAAACTGGAATAATTAAAGCAGTGATCATTGCATTTATAGAGAGTTCACATCATTGATCCAACAAGGATGTTGTCACAAGCGGCATTTAAAATATTGATGAAGTGTGTGACAAAGTGGGAGGAATCGCAAGTGTTTTTGATACAGGGGAGGTAAGTGAGGAAGAGAGGAAAATGATGCAACAGCTGAAGCCATGCCAATGTTTGCCAAAGCTATAAGAGCATGTGAAACTGTACGCACATATTCTATGCACATGACAATGATGGTATGGATGGTAGTGAGCAAAAGAATGTGTTGAGTGGTTAAAATTTATTTCACATGAAAAGAAAAGCAGTAAAGAAGCAAATGTCAAATTAATCTTTTTCAAAGAAAGTGGCAAACTTGTTGATTTTTATTCATTTGATTTATTTATGGATGCTCTTTAACATCTCAGGTCATCAGCATCCCATTCAATTGAAGGCATGAAATGGCTGATAAATTTTGTTTAGAGGCCTATTCTTTCAGGCTTAAGATTCTTTTACATGCCATAAAACTATGACTTGGGACTCTCGGCTTTACTGTCCTTCCAAAGGAACTATATTTAGGATTATTACACCAGAAAACATCCATCAACTCTGGCCAGGATTCATTCTGCTATCTTGGGTCTATGAGGCAGTATGGTTACAACTAGACCCCAAGGACCGACAACTGATGTGTAAATTGTGTATATGTTACATATAAAATTGATGCAAAATATAGTACTTGGTTATTTATTTATGCACTTTCCATATCTATCATTTTCCTGCATTCATAATTTTTTTAACCTAGTTCCTCCAAAAATAATGAATCAAAGTTCTACTGTATTTAAAATATATAATTTAATTTCTTGTCCAAAGTTCTTGCAGTATAAAGAAAAAGTAATTCATCAAGAATGTTACAAATACCTATATAAATATTTTTTAAAATCTTTATCATTAGAATACATGCTAGGAAATTCAATATCAGTTTATTATATAGTTTTGTGTTGGATTAAAACTTTCATTTATCTTTATTATGTCAATTTCTGCCATAGATTTTAATACTGATGATAGCTTTAAGGAGAATTAAATTGAACTCATGAAATAATTAAAAGATTTATCTTCTATAGAAAAGAAAAAAAGGAAAGAAGGGTAGAAAGAGGAAAATATGTTGTCTCACCACTGTCACGCATCTGAAAACAGGAACTCACTCTCTGAAAGTAGTACTTCCAGATCAGAGGGAACGGTATGAACATTTGAATCAATGTCCATCAAATCATCCTCATTCCCTGCTGTTTCTGTAGCCACAACTTCATTGTTTGTGTGGTTCGATGTGGAAAGGGGAAGCTGTAACATTGTTGTTGCTGCTGCTGTAGCTGCTACTACTGTACTACCTTTCTTCAACTGACGAGTATTGCCAGTAGCTCTCTTAACATGGTCCCGCTGGTATCCTTTTCCAAGCAGTACTGCTGTACGAGGCCTGTTATTCCTCCTATTACCAACTCCTGCATTTTCTATGGTAGCTGCAGATGGCAAAGACCTGCGATGGTGACTTTTATCCACTGTTACCTGAACACCAGAAGGTCCTGAACTTCCTTTGTTCCTCAGTTTGAAGCTAAATTTAAATGGTGGTTTGTATACTACTTGAAGGCGCACTTTGTCTTTACTGTTGTTTCCCTGCAAAAGGTTACCTGTGCTGCGGGATTTGGTTTTGCTGTCCCTAACAGCACCTGTGGTAGCAGCAATAGCTGCAGTACGAGCTTTAGCTATACCTGCAACTACAGCAGCACTTCCACCTGCTGCTGCACCACTACCTGTAAGCCCTATGGGAGTTGATTTGGACTTGGGAAGGACAAGTGATGGTTCTATGGTGGGGTGTTGAGAATTTAAAAGCCAGTTCTTCACCTTTCCCACAGGGTCTGTCGCTATTGCTACACTATCAGACACTGCTTGGAGTTTGGATTTGTCACCATTCCCTTGCACTCCACTATAGTCTATCACTTCTTTCTTTTTCTTTTTGTTGCCCACATTCTTTTTCACTTTAGTTTTCTTTGGCTTCCTCTGCTGCTGTTGTATGGTTGGCACAATTATGTCCTGCTTTGTCTCATCAGTAACAACGGCAGTAGTTACAGGAGGAACAGTTGAGATGATCTTTTTCTTCTTTTTCTTTATATTATTTTGTAGCTGCTGAGCTGTCTTCGATTTACTTTTGCTTTGCATGGCAGATGCAGCATTGTTGTTATTGTTAGATGAGACAAGGTCCTTTCCTTTCCCGTGTCTTTTATGGACACGCTTTTTCTCACGAACCTTGCGCTTCAATGGTAACTTAGAACGGACCGCTGGGTGTACTGTCACACCTGGTGCTCCTGTCTCTGCTCCCTCCGGTGGTAAGCGTACTGTCTCCGTTGTTGAGCTGTGTATGATCGTAATTGACTTGAGCTTCATGTTCGGTCGCTTCCCAAGAAACTTTGTGCTCACCACCTGCGAAACAAAGACCAACATGGAAGTAGTAATTCACAATCAATAAAATTATTCCTTTTTTCCCTCATGTTTACCAGCCAGCATTAAAGGAATTATTATTATCCAAAATCAAGTAACAAATACAATACTTTTTCTTATCAATTTCACATTTTTTTAATCAATCTTTAATATTGTTTTAAATATGATAAAAGCTCACAATAAACATTTGGATCAGAGAATAAAAAATAGAAATCTCGCCACTGAAAAATAGCATCACATGTAGAGTGTGGGTGCTGTTAACACTTTTGTTATATGAAATGACTAAGAAAGTAAGAGGATTTTACAGCTGTTACTGACTATGTTCACAAGAAAATTTTATAATTTTTATATACTACATATACAAATATTAATACCTGGGGGTAATTAAGGATGACAGTAAGAAATAATAATATAATATCAACCTAATATTCAATGTATATCGTTATGTGCATTGAGGGGGAGGGGTGTCATCTCCATGGCATGGGTTAGCAGCATCCATCTAAAGTTAAATGTAAAAAGGAAATGGGCAGATATTACAGTTTTGAATCATGGCTTATTCTAACTGAGCAGTGATGATTTGAGGATGGAGTTTTTCCTAGAAATTATTAATCCTAGGATCTTAGAGAGAAAAAAGAAAAAAGAAGATGATACATTTTACATTATTACTAAACAGCTTTTCTATTCAAAGTACAAGTACATAAGAATATGTATATCTATTTTTGCACTTATTCTTGCTCCTAAATTCCATATTTATATGAATTATTATTGCTGTAGTTATAATTTGAATTCAAAATGTAGTGAAAGTATAATGATATTTAACATGGCACTGAATTCTTGAAAGTATGTAAATTTTCACTCTCAATAATAAGAAAGTTATTTAATTTTGATTATGAAAATAAGTATTCTTAAATGATGATAAAACTCTCATTTTAAATGACTTTGTTTTTGTTAAAATTGGATGCTTTCACACATTTTATAAATGAGGGAAAACTGTGCATACAATTTTTTATTTGTGTTGTACCAAGTAAGCAACAAGTGAGATATAGGCACAGGAATTGCGCATGAAACTCTGGGTAAATCACTGCATGATATTATTACATCAATATTTTATGCCCTTTTTTTTACTACAGAGAAAAAAAATCCAAAAAAACTCAGTGTAACAAAAACAAAAGCTATCATTTGATAATATTTTGTTTTAAAAGCAGTTTATTTTGCTCTTTGTCTTAAAAATTAATGTCAAAATACTTTGAGTTATTTATTTATTTGCTCTGCTATTTTACTATTATCAAATTTTCCACTGCTGCTGCTTCCACTACCATTCCTAATGTGTCATCCCAATCCCTGCCTTTATATTTGCTACCCCATTAACATCATCATGTAATATTACAAATCCTTACAAATTAATATAACAAATTATTATTGAGTAAATCACTCAAATTTCACTAATTTAGTTCCACTTAATTGGACATGATCTCACAAACAATAGTAACTTTATCACAAAGTTAATAAAATCCACGGAGCGACATCTGAATACCACGCAGGGAAGCGGACATTGGGATCATGCTGACGATGAAGGCAACCACCTTTGAAAAATGTCCCAGTAAGTGGAACTAAATTAGTGAAATTTGAGTGATTTCCTGAATAATAATTTGTTATATTATATTATATTTCACTGTGAAAATTCCCGCTATTCAAAACCTTACAAATTAATTCATTCAGCTCTAGATAGCAATAAAATGTCTATATCTACCACTAGATTAGTTTGTACAGATAGTTTGTGATAATCTTTGAAAGCCTCTAAATGGTTATACTATATGTGCTCCACTTTAACTGTAACTTTTGCACGACACACAAATGTGGTCATGATTGAGTTTGCTCTCATAAGATGAAAAATCTCATACACTTATGAGCCACTGCTCATTATGCAGGAAGATTTATTGAAAGAAAGCTTTACAATGGAAGGAATGTTTTAGGACATTTTAGTTTGCTTTAATTTTTGTAACTTTAGATATACTTTGATGTAATATAAAAATACTTATTTCTAAATCAACAAAAAAATATCATCAATCAATGATCGCAGCTTAATATGGTTATGCTTATGCATCTCACTGCTAATTGTAATTGATATGTATACTATCACCATATGGTTTAATGATAATTTGAGAAACTATTCTGCACCGAGTAAAACAGTTCTGAGTTTGAAAAGCCACTGCATGTATATCAAACTTGTTATATGTATGCATGTGGCACTTGTAAAATGCTACAGAGGCAAACTTAATATTGTGAGTAAAACGATTCCTATATGTATTCTTAAGGTTAACAATTATTTCTTGCCTTGGTAACTGAAAATGTAGTTAAATAACTGTTACATAAACAGGAGCAATAGTCGTTTAGTATACAGCTCATACTATCACATTTCTTACTCTCAAGAGTGTCTCTATGTTGATCTCAATCAACAAATATAAATCTTAATAATCTCTTCTGAGTGTAAATTTTAGAACACTCTTTATGGTTTCATTTACAAGAGATTTAATCTCAACATGTAAGTGAAACCATAAAGAGTGTTCTAAATATTTTGACTCAGAAGATTAATGCGTGTTTTACTGTGTTCGATTCCACATTGAATTAATATTAAAAATATAAATCTTATTTAAGTACCTATTTAACATTTTGTTGGTTATGTAGATTTAAATAGCTGGGATTTTCACAGTGAAATATAATATAATATAACAAATTATTTATGAGGAAATCACTCAATTTCACTAGTTTTGTTCCACCTTGGACATGTTTTGAAACACAACTAGTGAGTAATTTCCTTGTAAATAACTTGTTATATTATGTTGGTTATGCTTTAGCATGAATATACATACATTTGTGCTGAAGCATACAACAACAGTGAATTTGCAGGTGACAAAATAGCATTGTAAGTGAAAAGCTGTACTTGAGCAGTTCTGAGTCCTTTATATTATGTACATACAGTATAGATGAAGTAGTAATTTTAAAATAAAATTACCAAACTATAGTTTACATTATGTAATTTGAGGTACTTGATACAATATACTGATTTCTTATATAATTGTCAACAGCCAAGTTCTATTCCTATTTCTTAATAAAATTGGCTATCCATAATTTCAGTCTGCCAATTGTTATTACTTTTTCAAAAACATTTCTTACATAAACACTTTTTAAAAGTACATCCTAGTAATTTCAACGGGGTAAAACATGTGAAATAAATTATTTTTTAAAACTTAGTTACTAGATTAAATTTTATTGATGGGAGCATTTACAATTTAGTATTCAAGCACTACCAAAGTCTATTGTTTTATGAATCATTATTACTATGAATGTGCAGCTGTAATTGAATGGCTATGGGCAATGAAGTAGATATAACCATATGGCTTAACCAAGAGTAAGGATACAGAACTGTCATAATTCCGAATAGTCTGTGTTCTGGGATACGGTATGAAAATCAGGGTAAGTCTGAAAATTATGATTAACACAAGAGGAAGTACTTGAATAAAGAGGAACAGTGGATATCTATGTGTAACATGTAATCCTGAAGCAACTGCGTGTATATTGAATAAATTAGATGAAGCTTACAGCAAGCACACCAGGGAACACTGATGATGGTAACCAAATAAGGTACGAATATTTTAATTCTTAATGGAGCTGAAAGTGAGAAGCTAAATCAAAGAGGTAATGATAATATGATGAGGATTTGGATTTCTTGATAAATAAATTCCATTAAGCTATAATTTGTAATCCCCAAACTTAAATGGAAGTTCAAAATAGTTTTGTTCAAGTTCAAAATTTGTTTTCAAAATATTGGTTTGCATATGACCTAAAAATAAATATTTTAATTTCCATTTATTTATATATATATTTTCAATAACCTAAATATTACTGTATATATTTTAAGATATAATATGCAGATAAACGCATATTCTGGCTATTTATGGAATTTATAAGCACCCTTAAATGTGGCTGTGCTGAGAAATGCCATTATGAATATGGAACGATGAAGAGTCATGCATCTAACATTAATGGATTAGATAATTTATGTCAATGGTCACTCCTCTTCAGTTACAAGCAATGCATTATGCTAAACTATGGTGTGAGTGATAAAAATATTCTAAATGTAATAACACTGATAACAATGCAACAAAATGACAGAGATCATTTGCATCAATGCATATATGAATCATACTGTGAACCAACTGAGATAAAAACATTAAATTATATTTAGCTAACCAGTTTCTTTTGAGGGAGGGAGTTATTAATCAAGTATGTGCTAATACTAGCTTCCCTGCTTATTTGGAAGTTGTATTTTGAATCTGCTATTGCTGCTTGGTAAAGTTGGAGCAACAGTATTCTTGTATTTTATGATAAAATAACAACTTAAATTGTTCTTTAATCTTTATATTTTTTCTTTCATGACATAACTTATGTGATGGAGTATTTAAAGTTCATTTTCTACTGGAATAATGACCCAGTTTTGGTTTCTACTTTGAGGAATAATAACTTACAACATGAAGATTTTCTAGCCTCTGGGAACTACATGTCAATAAAAGTGCTTAATGTTTACTGAGGGTTAAGGGCTACAGATTATATGTAAAATGCACAGATGGTGTTTTTTGTGCTACTGCTGTTTTGCATCCAAGCGTCTTCTGGTGCTATACGTATACAGGGCAATAATATACCAAACTTACGTGAATGTTTTTCATCATCATCATCAAACATTGTCCGCATTTTCTACATTAGAAACAAATGTAAAATAAATTTTATTTAGCAGATATTTCACTCTTAAAAAAATCTGTTTCTAAAGTAGATGTTGCATATAACCAATTTCATTCATATAAAAATTATAATAAAGGAATAAACAACTCATTAAAGGATTTAAATTATATGTTAGTAATATAATAATATATAAATGTAACAATGTATTTCTATAGCTTAAACATCTTATTATTATTCTGCTGAGCTGCGAATATCATAAATATTTTATTTTATTGCATTTTATCAAATAATGATTTATAATATAATCAATGTACTAAAAATTTGTTCACATTAACTCCATTCCCTTACATAAAAACTGGATTTAGTGTATATGTATATACACCACTCCATTGTCAACAGCTTCGTAAGTACATTTAATTGAATGAATTTATAAACTTAAACTAAAACTTGAAATCATATATCTCATTGCTTGATTTCATTATATAGTTTCATCTTGTGTTGATAACTGACTTAACGTTGTTGTTATCATCATCATCATCATCATCATCATCATCATCATTATTATTATTATTATTATTATTATTATTATTATTATTATTATTATGGATTCCTAAGGTGATAGATGAAGTAACAGATTAATGCTAATTGTACTGTTTATAATAATATAAATCAGCAATGAAAGCATGATATGCATTAATTATTCAGTATAATAAGTTACTTTTAACCAGTGCTTTGGTTGGGGGAGCAACATGGGGAAGGGGTTAGAAACTATCCTGCAAATGTAACTTTGTAAACAAGAGGCTTTGCACATCATTCTGCATTTACTTTTCTTCATGGAATCTACTATAATGAAGTTCCCTCCCAAATATTTTTTCCAACCAAAGCACTGCTTTAACTACTTTAAAATGCAATGCCAACTTAAAAGTAATTATTTATTCAAATTTATGTTTAAAATGCTATTACTTTAAATATTCTCCACATACAAAAGAATACTATTTTAGATTACAATATTTGGTTGAATTTTTACACTAGAGCTTCACTAACTTCCAATTCCAATTTCAAAAATAAATACAAAATATAATTTGAAATATCTTTACTGTTAAAAGTCTTCCAAAAAAGGAAACAATTGCTTTAGTTTTAACAGAAAAATATATTAATGCAGTTTTTAGGTTTATACGAGGTGGTATCCAGAATATTTGGAACTGGTGCTGCCATTTGGTCAAAACTTACTGAGACTAATGACCTAGGAAAGTAGTTCCCTTCCACACGTATACACTGGTCCCAGCAATTCTGCAATTTTCAAAGTGCATCTTGGAAGTCATGTTCTTTGAGGTTGTTTAGCACAGACAGCGTTTATTCTTGAATCCTCTCAATAGAGTTGAACCAACGTCCTTTCAACTTGATTTTCAGTTTGGGGAATAAAGTGAAGTCACAGGGTGCCAAATCAGGCGAGTACGATGGATGGGGGACAACCATCATGTTGGTTTTCGTCAAAAAGGTCCTGGTGAACAAGGAATTGTGATAGGGCACATTATAGTGATGCAACAGCCAGTTCCCTTCGCCAAAGTTTGGATCGTCATCTCCACACATTTTTACAGAGCTGTCGCAAAATATCACAGTAGTATGTGGAATTCACTGTTTGATTTGTTGGGACAAATTCTTTGTGCCGAATCCCCTTGGTATCAAATAAAACGAGAAGCATGCTCTTGGCTTTGCTCTTCACTTGTCTTGCTTTTTTGGTCTTGGTGAGATCGGGCTCTTCCATTGGGAGGATTGTTGTTTTGTCTCAGGGTCATAACCATACATCCAGCTCTCGTTGCCGGAGAAGACCCTGGACAAAAATGTTGGGTCATCAGATATGGCCTAATGAAGCTCCATGCAAACTTCAACATGGTGTGCCTTCTGATCAGCAGTCAGGATCTTTGGCACAAATTCTGCGGCAACAGGATGCATGCCGAATTCATCAGTCCAAATTCGTTGGCATGTCCCATAACCAATTCCCACTTCATGAGCAAGGTCTTCAATGGTTTGACGTCGATCCTCTGGAATGAGGTGTTGAGCTTTGGCAGGCGCTGTGCAGCTGATGGGCCTACTGGTATGAGCATCATCTTCAATACCTGTACGGCCTACCCTGAACCAAGCATACCACTCAAACATACATGTATGGCTCATGCTTTGTTCCTTAAATGCTTGTTGAATCATTGCGAGGGTCTCTGAAGCATTTTTCCCAAGATTTGCACAGAATTTGATGCACACTCTCTGTTCCAATTTTGGATGTTAAATTGCCACACAGTACACACATAGTATCATGAAAAATA
Source organism: Metallyticus violacea (assembly GCA_030762175.1). Classification (NCBI taxonomy): domain Eukaryota; kingdom Metazoa; phylum Arthropoda; class Insecta; order Mantodea; family Metallyticidae; genus Metallyticus; species Metallyticus violacea. The sequence goes on from CM060844.1 coordinate 55,286,107, forward strand.
CCATAGAATCTCAACACATCTACCCAGCTGCATGAAACTTTAAACACTCACTCATCAGATGTGCTAGTGTTGCCACCTAGTGGTACAAAACTCTACTGCAACTACTGATGAGATGGCAGCACCAGTCCCGAATATTGTGGATACCACCTCTTATACTTACAAAAGCATATAAATTGTTTACATTATTCAAAAATAAAAATAGATACACTGAAAACTGATATTTTGAATAACTGCATACATTTCTTTTTGTCAGCAAGCTAGTGATTTCAAACTGACAGATTTACAGCAAGCAAACTGTGAGAGCAAGATATTCAAATATAAAGAATCAGAATGCCTATAACAGTAAGAAAAATCAATTATCCAAATAATGTGAATTCTGTGCAACTGTTTTAATTTTTTTATATATTTAACTAAAATGTTTTTGTTGCTAATGTACATACATATGCATGAATGCACATAATACATAGATACATAAATACAAAATGTAACTATAATACTTGTATACCCTAAGTTCTGCATAGATAAATGAGAAGAAAGGACATGTAAATATAAGTCGTCGTATTGGTTGACAATGTGAGGAATGTACCTCACAAAACATGTACCAAATTACTTTATAAGTGTGTTTGTGAAACTTAAAGAGAGTTTTAATGTGACCGACATGATTTTAGTGTTTTACTTTAAATGAAAATAAGATTAACAAAAGTTTCACTGTGTGGATTCCGACATTCCGTAAACATATGTAAATACATGTCTGAAAATGTCCGCTTAATAGCTATGATCAAAGTATACATGTAAAGGACTTTTGAAGCAGAGTCTTACAATTCCAATCTTTTAATCTTGATGACGATTGTTGTTGATTATTATTATTGTTTCCAAAGGCCTAGGTGCCATGCCATTTTTTTCTTGATTTCCTATATAATTCTTGTGCTTTTGTCTCTCCTTACTGAGGGCACTGGACTGAAGTAAATGTTCTTCATTCATGACATCCGTGTTACATAATGTATGAGTCTATTTCAATATTTTCATCCTATTCATATGATATGCTAAGCAGTTGTGGTCTGTCACATTCCTAAACCAGATCAGAGCATCCTTACAATCTGTTGTACATAAGAATCTAATAACATTTTTTAGGATTTCATGGTCAGCATTGTTATTATTAAAATTTATCGTTAATCTAATAACATTCTTTAGGATTTCATGGTCAGCATTGATATTATTAAAATTTATCATTAAAGGGCTATTTCAATAATAAAGGAATCTTCCATTTATATGTATGTCTTTACATCTTTTATGCAGATGTATAATTTTAATATCTTTTAGATGAATTTAAAATGATTGAGTCTTCATTTAGATGAGTTTGGTCAAATTTTACTTTGATTTCTTATATTGGTTTTCTTAGACAGAATTTTACTAGACAATCATTCCCACTAATTCAATATTTGAAAGGATCCATTGTTATACAATATGTATTTGTTGTCTGTTAAGTACTGTTAACAGTTTCCTGCTTTCTGTTATCAATGTATTTTAGATAGGGTATTTTATGCTTTTGCTTGTAGAAGTGCTATGTAATCTATCAGAATTACTGCTCTGCTAAAGGTGTTGATTCTGGTAATCAAACTTGGTAATGTTACCTCTACTTCTTTAATTTATCCTTTGACTTAAGTATTTGAATAGATGATACATAAGAAATGCATAATGTGTTACTAGGCAGATAAAGCCTCCTTTCTCTGCATATGTCACTATCCATCTCTCCAGCTCCCTGCAGTATCTTTGCCCAATGTCATACAGTATGTAAACTCCTTGCTGTAAATTCCTGCTAGCATTTCCTTTCATCTACAGATTAGAACCATCAGTGTACATTCTCCCCAATCTAGTTCGAGATATCTCTGAGTAATTATTGCTAATGCTATTTGTCTTAGTTAAATGAAGCGGGTTACAGCTTTTCTTTCCAGATAATTCTAGCTTGATAGGCCTATTTTTTGTACAAATAACTTGACATAGGTCTTGTAGTGTTACTGAGTACTTCAGTAGGCCACATCATTTCTTACCTACTTTAATATTATAGTTCTCTTCTCTACTTTCTCAATTGTTCCCTTGACTTGATAGTCCCAACATAACTTATTGTCCAGTAACAAATTTAGTATAGTTGAGTCAAATTTGTAACACTTACAGCACTTATTATTTAAGGAGGGAAACAAGTTTCAAGAGCTAATTGCTCCCATCCTCAGTTCCTGGTCGACTATTGTCCAGTACCACTCCAAGATACTTAGTACTATTGCTTTTACTATAGTGCAATAGGCCAAATTCCACTAATCTTATAAATGTAAATTCCAAGCATTGGTACTTTGTTGAAAGTTATATGTTACTGATATAATTTTTTACATTCCTGGTTAAATTTTTTGTTTTGATTTCTTATATTGTTATCTGTACTGGTTTCGCTAGACAGAATTTTGCTAGGCAGTCAGTCTATTCACTTCCCATTAATCCATTATGTGAAAGGATCCATTGTAATACAATATGCTTTTTGTTATCTGTTAAGCACTGTTAACAGTTTTCTACTTTCTGTTATTAATCATTTATCATTTGGCAGTTGACAATGTAAACAAAGGTCTCATGAAACATGTCCTGAATTTTTGAATTTTGAAAGTAAAAAGTTATTTTTTTTTTTAAAGGACACTCTTTAGCAACTCAGGTTCAGTGTAAAAAGTTAAGAATGTTTTATCATTTTATTAACATTTTAAACATTTTGAACTCAGACTATTTCCTTGTTCATTGGGAGTCAGGCCATAGAGGTATTTTTAAGCATTTTAAAATATCTTATCTACTGGAGATTTTATGGCCTATTGTTCATTGAATAGAACAATAATAGGTTATATTAGGTCATGGATTTTAGTTTTGAAATCCAAATGTTAAATACAATTTTAACAGTTATAACTTATAAACCAGACAGTTTTAGACATGTTTATATTACTTTTTGTTTAACTACTTAGTAACAGGGGGGTGGCCTAGATGTATTTTGACTGGGGATAGATTAACTTGCAGTACATTGATGCAAACCAATGAAAAGCCATGTTCTATCCCAAGATACCACACTTCCTTTCTTTACTTGCTTGAAAAAGATCATACTGCAGGTTAGTCTATTCTCATTAAAAACATGGTGAAGGCTGCCCACTGATTTGTGTGTTTGCAAATGTTCATATGTGCTGTACATTTTTAATATTTATTTTTTAAAATATACTAGAAGAGTGCTATTTTATAAAGCGAAAGATATGAATTAATATTTTCCATAAATAGGATATTCAACATCATGCAGAATATTTATCAGACCACAGGACAAACTGCTAAAAATTTTAATGGCTCACTGAGGCATCTGGTCCATGTGCGATTCGCAAATTAAAAAAAAGAAAAATATGAATTTATAAATTATTGATTAAAACACAAAGAAATAATAGCAACTGTGCCTTTACTTACCAAGATGAACAAGACAGCAAATATTATGAGCAAAACTGCATACCAATGTTCTGTAACCCAGCGCTTGAAAGAAGCAATGCTTTCATCAGAAAGGAGTAGTTTGCGAAGTGTTGCAAGAGGTCCTGATGGGTCAACCTAGGAAAGAGAAATTACATTTTACAGATTAATATTTTTAACAACCGTATTAATGAAAAAAATGCATAATTAAAGAGGTACTATATAAAAAGGATGAAATAAGAAGAAAAATGCATGAGACTAATTTGAATATTCACACAGTACAGCAATAATTTGTGGAAATAAATCTGCATGTTAAGTACCTTACTTTAATTATAAAGACCTAAAGATATAGATCAATGCAAATAAACTGAGATGTTGAAAAGAGTGGAAAATATAATAATAATAATAATAATAATAATAATAATAATAATAATAATAATAATAATTCACCATTTGGTAATTATAATAATTACAATAGGCTTTGTCACAAGAAAAAAGGAGAAAGAGGCTTAAAGTCTATGAATGAAGAGTAACAGCTTATTTGCATTATATATATTATAACTTTACATGGTTTAAAAATATGTAATATGTTTGTTATTTACTTTCTATCTACTCATATGCTTTGAAAAACACTGGAGCTATTCAGACAGTTAACAGGAGTTTTTATAGCTCAATTTGCTTGAGATGTGCTTTTTGAAAAGTCTTCCTCCTTTTAAATATAATTACAGAATAACCATTTTGCTGATTCGATATTGTGTTAGCTGTTACTTTATAGAAGAATTACATAAAGACAACTGTAATTAAAAGCAAAGCCAATCCCAGAACTGGTTAATGGTAATATAATCCTTGAATATTTATTGCCAATTGAATGAAAAGGAATATGTTTTAAAGACTACCTCTAATCAAGTTGAACTCTGATTTAATAGCTGCTGCAATTCTTTTAAAACATTCTAAAAATAGTTTAACCTCTTATCTTTCTAATCCATTTCCTAATTTTTTCAGTAACATTTTACTTGGTCTCATATCAGTTAATGTTTTTATCTATAACAGTGTATTAAAATTGATAATGCATGCATAACTACTTGTGCATTAAGAGAACCTTTATCTTACAAATGTAACTGTGCATAAAGTGGTGTGTGAAATAATAACTTTATTGTAATTATCACTTCAAACACTTTATGTGCTCATGATGAGAAAACAATATTCAGCTTTCAAATTTAATTTAGCCACAGATGCTATACAGTATTAATTAGGTAATTAGTAAAGCTCAAGATATTTATCCCTCTATTCAATATAAGCAAATAAATAATACTTTAAAAAAATTAGAGCTGATTTTCATTACTTCATTCAATTTCATTATTAGGAAATTGAATACAACTTTACTGCAAATGAGCTCAGAGTCCTTGGCACCTTAAAGTTATCTGGCATTCACCCTTTCAGGGTAAGGAAAAACTCTGAAAAAAACCTTATCAGGAGGGCTTGATCTGATCAGGAATAGAACCCAGGACCTCCAGATTAATTGTTGCAAATGCTACCACCAAATCACGAAGATGGTAAACTCTCTAAAAATAAAAACAGAAGTATCCAGAATTTTCAGGAAAGCAAGTTTTTTTTTTTCAGTATCAAGGCTGTTGGCTTATTACATTTTTAATTCCTAATTTAAAATTGTCCTATAAAAATTTTCTTTTATTTGGAATAACAGTGCCTGGCTATATGATTTTTTTCCTTTACTAAGCTTTATAAATTATTATTTAAATTCTTTGTGTTCTAGTAAATTTTAACACATGTTTTTAACACAAAATACAATAGGAACTGTAACAGTGAAGTGAATCATATAATTATTAATATGTTATGGTGAGTTGAACTAAATGCTCTTGCAGCTTCACTAACTTACTATTTCGTTAGAACATATTTTGTGGACCATTGTCCACACCATCAGCTACTTGTCAACTATCAAAGAAGGGATTCTTATATGCTCCTTGGAGGAAGTACTGTTTGGCATTGATGAGCATCTAATGAACTTGAAGTTAGTGGTTTGCTCCCCCCAAGATATTGAAGTTCATTAGCTGATTTTTTAATTTGTGAATATACCTTTTTTCCCATGTGCTCTTCTATTGCCAATAAACTTTTTCTGCAATTTCATGATTTCCCATCCAAAAATGAGTTGCCACAGTAAATTTCTCTATTTTCTTACCTTTTATATTCGCATGTTTCTTTTTGTCTTTCCAATTTATATTTTATCTCACTCTGTGCAATTTATACTATGCAATCCTGACTTCCTTTCTTGTGGTATACTATCTAGCTATTTGTTGTTTATAAAAATTTTTATGTTAAACTAATTTCTTGGTATAAATTTGAATAGTTTGGGATTTTCACAGTGAAATATAGTATCATATAACAAATTATTTGGTAAAATGAATAACATGGAGAACAAACCATCGCCTTACAATAATTGAGTGAAATTTGAGTAACTTCTTCAAAAATAATTTGTTATATAATTTCTTGGTGCTAATTACCCACCAGCCTTGGCTAGGAAAGAGCACAGTATGAACATAAGTACAAATTAGAGGCAGTAAAACAATATACAAAACTAAACGCATGGGAAAAAATTAACTAATGAACTTTGATATCCTGAAGGAAGAAAGTGCTAACTTCAAGTTCATCACATATCCGCCAGAGCCAACAGAATATCCTTAAATGATTATGACAATACTTCTGATAGTAGACAATAGATGATGAAGCATGCAAGGACTGCAAAACATTCTCTAATGAAATATTGAGTTAGTGAAGCTACAAGAGTGTTTACTTTGACTCATTACACAACATATTAATAATTACAAGCTTTTATTTTAAGTTATTTCGTTATAATTCAATATAATTATAAGCCAGTTTATTGATGTAAAACTCCATAATACATATAAAATTAGACTTTTGTTTCATTTTTAAAATTGACTGTTATACTGTTCATTTATATTGGTGTGACTGTATGAAAGTTTGAAATTTAAATTAAAAATTACAGAAGGAAAGATGAATATGATACCTGCAGGTTATAAAGTTTGATTTTTTCTTTGTGGGACTGCTCCTCATATAATGGCCAGTTGGTAGGTTCAAGCTATCATGGAGAATAGGAATCAGAGAGTTCAAAGCTTGTTGCATAAGTTATTATTAACACTTAAACACTTAAAAGATATATTTAATCACCAAGAAGATACTGAAACTCTCTTATTTTCCATACATTTCCATTTTCCATACATAAGCAACAGCTTATGAAATTACTGTTATTACCCTCTGCATTCCTTTTGAGAAATGGAAGATATTTCTTCAAAATGTTATTTTTCAATTCATCTAATGTATGCGGATTTGTTTGTAACTTTTTCCTTTAATGCTCCCAGATATAAAAGGTGTAGGATATAAAACTGGAAGACTGAAGGGGCCATATTGTTAGTGATGACTCTATCGTAGAATATGCATGCAAGGAGACATCGGCTGTATGTGTCATTGCAAAGACCTATTGGAAAGTTGTGAACCAATGTCTCCTAACAGTTCATGGAAAAAGGTTTGCAAAATATTCTGCACATATTTATCAATATTAATTGTTTATTAAAAAAATAGGGCCTATTCTCTTGCTGCTAATGTTGCACAATAATCTTATCTGTGGATCATGCAGGGGTTCCTCATAGAGCATAGATTTTTCTGAACTCCAGCATTGGTTGATTTGTGTATTAACATATCCACTTAGGTGGAACAAATATTTGCCCATAAGAAAATTAAATCACATCAATTTCTCCTTTATGTACACTATTCAAAATCCGTTCACAAAACCTACTCCTGGATGCAGGATCATCCAGTTTTAGTTCTTGTACTGAAATAATTTTATAGGGTTTTAACTTCAGTAGCTTTCTAGCCATTTTAACAGAGGAACAGACAATTTCCATTTTCTGAGAACGATGTCAAAGTTATTAATTTGGGAAACATTCTAGAGCATGTCCAATGTTATATAATGTTTCTTCTGTGAGTACTGCATGTGGCTGTGTATATCAAGAGTACTTGCTGTTTCATGAAATTTATTTACCAATCTGTGAATCAAATTTCAATTTGGAAGTTGAATATTAGAAAATGTCTCTTGAAACAATCTCCATACATCGCAAAAAGATTATGTATGCATGTGTGAATCATAAATAAATACTCTTTGGGGAACAGAATACCTGAAGTGAGCCATACAAATGTAATTAATGCACTGTATAATGCTGCCTAATCAATACTTCATACTATTACACAACGCATTAGAACACATCCATATGTTCTACATACTGACCTTCCCTCCTGATCCCTGTGCTGATTTTCAAGCATGAGAACCTTTGGTCAACCTTGACCAACTGTATGTGAAGTGGTTCCACAAAGGAAAAATCACTCAATATAAGCATTTATCAATAAAAATTTATCACTAATATTACCTCTCTACACTTCTGGAACACATCACAGTATCCATTATAATCATTGCAAGGTGTACCTGGCTTGGAAAACAGGTCTGGAATATCATATGGCACTGAGTTCCAGTCAAATGAGGATCTGCAAACATCAAATTCATTTTTAGTTCGCATGATCTGATAATCCAATAATTCATTAAGTTTCACATACATTAACAGAACCTTTAAACATTCTAGATAAAAAAAATCATCTGTTAAATTTCAACATATTTTATATGTGTATACAAAATAATACAAAAATGCTACAAAGAAATATTATTAACATATTTCAAAATAATAACTTTTCATACAAAAACATGAAATAGTTATATATTAAAATCATTATGAGATTGAGTGGAACTAATACTTTTGCTCCAGTCACTTGTTTAAATATGTAGAACTTACTTGTTTAAATATGTAAAACAAAAAGAAACATAGCATATGGTTAAAAGAACATTTTGGAAACATAAAATACAAACAGGTGGAGAAATCAGCAGGGACACATCATTTCTGGACAGAATACTACAACATATTGAATAAAACAAAATTATTAAAATCAGTGCAAGGACCTACAGAATTAGCAACATGGGATAAAATCTACATATACCAGTACAAAAACAGTTTCATGAGCTTTGACACTTCCAGTGATAAAAACATAAACTTTAAGTTCATCACACCTCCACCAGAGCAGCTTACACATTCCCACTGCATATTAATTTATCCTCCAGTCGACTAGGGGCTGATAATGCAAACAAAGGGTTCTTGAAACTGGTCCTACATATTTAAACAAGTAAATGGAGCAAAAGAGTGTTAGTTCAATTCAATCACACGATCTTAATAATGATTAGCTTCACCATGTTTAATTTTAGCTAATGAAATAGTTACTTTTATTGTAAACACAATAGCATATTGCCAAAACTCTCAGCTTTGATGTGATTTTAACCTCACAGCGCACACATGCAGTTATTAACAGTTTAACACACTAGCTAGTTAACCTATAAATTAGCAAAGAAGAATATTTTAATGAATACAAACAAATAGTAGAAACAGCAGTTAAAAATGGTTTTAAAAAGAACTAGTACACAAAAGGGTGCAGAAATTTAAGAGGCAAAACATATCAAAGAAACCATAACACTTTCAGTAAGAAAAGATTAGCTAATTTTTAAAAAGTTTACATATCATCCATGGGCTACAAAAAATTTCAGAATATTCTTAAAGATTTTAATATCAGGTTGGCACCAATTAATAGATTTAATGTTAATGACAGTATTCCACAATAGGAAAAAGCAGGTATTTGCAAAATAAATTTTGCAGAATGTGAAAAAATCTACATTGGAAAAACAAAGAGAAACATAGGCACACGGTTAAAGGAACATTTCAGGATCATGAAGTACATGCAAATAGAGAAATCAGCAGTAGCATATCATTTTTGGACACAAAATCATGAAATAATAAATAAAGCATGTACATAAACCTACATCTACAAATACAAAGACAGTCTAATGAACTTCGACATTGCTGGAGATGAAAACATAAACCACAAGTTTATCACACCGTCACCAGAGCAGAATACACATTCCCACAGCTCAACGAACAATCAGATAATTGAACTTTAACCTGGCTGAAGATGGGAACTAAATGTTCTTGAAACTGGTTCCATATATTAATGAAAAGTAAGTGAAGCTTTAAGAGTGTATAGTTCAACTGAATCATATAATGATATGAATTAAAAAGGAATATGTTCTAAATGTAGATAAAAAGAATATCAGAAATAATTAATACTATTTGAGTTAAAGTTTAATGCATTGATTCGATTCATATCCATAATTTTAACAAAAAGTTAATTAATATAGGTTACCATACCCTAATGCACTCAAATATTTATTGAAATCCCACTTTTTCCAATATTAAATTAAACATTAATAATATTTATATTCCAGTGCAGCAGCTGTAGAATATCGCCTAGATAATAAAGGTTTTATGTAACTTAACACTGAATATGCAGTATATTTTAATGTAAAAGTATTACAAGAACTTAAATTAAAATATTAACTAAATATTCTTTTGAGACAATAAAGAAGCAAACTGAATAAATTTTGTATCTTCAATCAGGAATATCATGATACATTATTAATTCAGATTGCCCTTACAATAATGCAAATGGAAGATACAGAACATATTATGAGGATATAGTGTATTGTATTACATTTGTCTCAATATATCTAACATTCTGTAGCTATGTGATTTTCATTAGTTTGAGCCTTTAAAGAGTGAGCAGATCAATAGGCATTTGAAAACAGTGAAGTATTTGAAGAACTCTTTGCATTAGAATTCATAGGCAAATAAAAATATTTAGCAGTATAACAAAGTTCCCAAAGAGTGCTTGCGTGCTTGCATGAGAAGAGGTATAGCTATTGCTCTCCACTAGATGATACTGGCAAAATAGGCCATCATGACAAGAGAGGTTAACTTGTGGGAGAGAGGTTGATAAAGTCTTTACCCTTACATATAGCAATGTCACGATTTATGCAGATAAGATATGCTAATTAAATTAATGTGCTCATTGGTGCCACAATCACCTAACTCACCTTATATTGCACCTGCAGGTTACCTTCCTATGCTCAGATGGAGCTCTGCAGTAAATATTTCCCAATAATCAAACACATCAATGTATGCAACAGATATTTTGCAGCCCATACCATAGGAAGCATATTAATCCTGTTTCTATCATACCTGTTATATACTACTCAGGCCCGTTTTTACTACTGAGGCACCACAGGCAGTGGACACTGATGATACATGAGATGAAATGATAAATTGGGAAAGGATTTTCTATCAATGGCTGAGCCATAGAAAGTTTGTACATAGGGACTGTACTTTGAGAGGGACATAGACTTCCAGTAGGAACATTTCTTTTGGATAAATTTTGGAGGTGATTTCCAATAACCTTTTAATATTTGCATTGTGTATTAGGAAATAATTTTATTATTTATCATAGATTGAAATGATGCATGCTGAAAAACATTCATTTTTATATTTTTCTTAATTATATAAGCCTGTTTTTCAAATAATGTCTGTTGGTATTTAAAATATTGTCCAGATCTTGCTACATATGTTGTAATTAATTATTGCACATTTAAATTGATATGTAATACTCAGTGATAACTAGGGATGGAAATTTGGACACTGAATCGTGAAGTTAGATGTTGTATGTTATACACATCATATTGTATACAGTAAGTCACAGCTCCCTCCATATGACATCTTTAATTTTCTATACAAATATGCAGGTACACCATTTGGCCAGCATTCCTTAAACCTGTAGCTGCATTAAGCAATGTTTTGGTGTCCAAACTTTATTCTTTAGCCATAACTCATGATAAAACAACATTAAAAAGTTGATTTTTTAAGTAAAGGATGCATAGTGAAAGTTTCGAAGGTTTAAATTATTACTCACAGGCATGGTTGATCATCCCCAGGCAGTTTGCAGCAAAGTTCACAGGCCTTTGTCTTAGAATCACTTGGTCCAGGGATGCATTGGCATGACTCTAGGCCAAATGCCAGACAAATAGAACCTGTGCATTCCTAAAAAAAAATATTTATATATATAGCATAGCAGTTGTCATCATATCAGTTAAAACATCACAATTTTTTCATTCTATATCACAATTTTTATTAAAGGTTATTTGTTTGTATATAACAATATAATGAATTTTTAATTCTGCCATTGCATATCACTGATCTTAATGGTTGAACTGAAAAGGTAAATTATGCATAAAATATATTGCTACCAGTGGGTGATATATCCATTTTTTCATTGGCAGAATTGCACTTTGATATGGAGAAATCAGTTTTTAGATGAAAGTTAAATGTAACTGATAATATCAAGAGTTATTTTTGCCTGCATCTGCAGCTGAGGACAGCATCTGCTGGGCCAAGATCATGCCAGTCACTTGTGATAATAACCTACAGTTCCCATGCTGATGGAAATGAATGTGAACACACAGTTGCAGTTTATTGTTAAGAGAGCAAGGAATGTTTCAGTCTTTGTGTTATTAAAACTCAGTTTTCAGTTAAGAAACATACAGTATATTAAAGTAAATTTTACTGTAGTGTACTGTATTCAAATGTTACTATTAGAACAGAATAAAAATTAGTCTATATATAAGGAGGAACTAAAAGCAAATATCAGGGAAAACAATTTAAAGAATTATAGAAACCCAGCTGTTAAAAGTGAATGCAAATTTCATTAAAATATCAGCCTTCTTGAATTACCCTAAAAAATAGGCTAGTACTCACTATGAAATAAAGCTTATATTGTGTGCATTCTATTACTGATCAAGTTATGCAAGTAGAAATGTGAGGAGGTCTTGCCCATTAATGGATTAAGTGACTGGTGTGATCTTTTTTCTGCAAGCCTGCAGATGCAGACCAAAAATAATTGCGTTAAAATTTCAAATTATTTTATGTCACTTTTATATTGATATCTAAAAAGCATTATAATAATTGGCATTTATCTAAATTAAATGCTTTTATATAGCAATACAACTATATTCACAAAATCAAGTAAAAATAAATGAAAAATTATAGTGTGCTAAATGATATAATTCTTGTTAAGCCTCTTTGTTAGCATAATGATGATAAGAGTGGCAAGCAGATACTATATGAGCATTATAGGTACTTAGGCAGAACGCATTGTTGTTTATAACAATAAAAAGGTTCTGAGTAATAAATCTTCATTTTGGTACATTCTTAGATACTGCCTTCTTAGGTTAGTTTCTATGATGGCCTATTAATATTTACATATTTATTTTAAAAAAAGAGCATGGAGGTTAAATAAAATACGTTCATAAAGCTATGTATCATGGTTGAAGTACTATTATTTGTAAGGATGGTAAATATATGTAGGGGACATACCAAAAGTAAGATACTTCTAAGGATTAAACTCTAAAATAAAGGAGCAGGGTCCACTAATCATTAGCCAAATGTGTATAGTTCCCAGAAAAACTTCTAGGAGATTAAGTTTATTGTGACCATAGTATTATACTAACTGTTTTCTGAATAGTACCTTGTTCAGCAAATAACCAAGTGCTGGGTTAAAATAGAAATGAAAATACCCAATTTTATTCAAATAAATAATATTACAATTCTATTGTTATGTCAATTATCATTTTTTAAAGAGCATAGTTTAATAAGGCAATATAGGTAAAGTCTCCTGCCTTAGGCACAAGCTCATTGACCTGCACAATCAAGATATTTTTTCATTTGGTTTATTTATGTATGCTCTTTAACATCTCAGGTCATCAGCATCCCATTCAAATCAGGGCGTGAAATGCCCGACAAATTTTGCTCAGAGCCCTCTTTTTTCAGGCTTGAGGTTTTCTTTTTCGTGCCGTAAATGTATGACATAGGACCCACAGCTTTACTTCCCTTCAAAAAGAAGTCAAACTTAGGATTTTTACATGCGAGAAAATCCATCGATCCTGGCCAGGTCTGAACCTGCGATCTTGGGTTTATGAGGCAAGTATGGTTACCCTACACTACCAGGACCGACGATATGTGACGATGATCAAGATGGTAAGGCATTGCTTGAATACAGCACAAGATGCATAAGTGTAATGAATAGTATGCTCCAGGTACTTTAACCCCTCAAGAGAATTTTACTGAAAATAAACTCCCAGGTGCTCATATAATAGGCTGAAGGAGCCTGGATTGGGCTACAGCAAAACAAAAAATATCTGTTCAGACCAAAAACTGGATGCCTAAATACCTGAGCTATCTCTGTTTTGCAGGTCAGTATTTTGCTTTAAACAGGAAATTGACAAAAAAAAAAAAAAAAAGAAAAAGAAAGAAAAGAAAGAAAAAAGAAAGAAAGAAAGAAGACCTGATGAGTATGAGCAAATATTTGTATAAAACATCTAGTGCACGTACTTTTTTAAAAAGTAAAAGGAACTAAGTCTAATTTAACTGTATTATAATTTCTAGTGAATGAATAAATAACAAAATACTACTTACTCCCATAAAGCAAACAAATTCCTCATTGCATATTGTTTTATTAGGTTTATTGATGGAAGGAGGGCACTGTGGTCCACGACCATCACAGTAACTTGAATCTCTGCAACCATTATCCTCACGGCACTTATCTCCAAACTTGAGTTCGCATTTGGCAGTGCAACAGGGACCCTGAAATATATGCAGATTGTTGTCAATTTTGAGGATGTAATTATTATAATTTAATTTGTTGTTATAAATAAAAATTGAAGTACAACTAAAAATGTCTGGCTTAATTAAAAAAAAAAAGTTTTAATCAAGTGCACTGTAGATCAAATCTCTCTCATATCTGCGATAATAATGGTATGTTAAAACTATAGGTAAGCAAGATACAAACATTGCTAAAGGAATTGGATGGGTACATTTTTTCTGCTTATCGATTCCTCCTTGTACATCACTGTTACTAGATATTTACTGTGGGTTTTGCAAGATCAGAAAAATACAAAAAAATAAATGAGGGTTTAAATACTAAATAGTAACAAAGCATTGCAACAGAAGTTTTTAACAACTGGGAAGCACAAGTAATATCAGCTCTTAATTATGGTTACATATGAAATTATGTGAGAACCATGTGATAACTTATAATCTACTTTGAAGTATGAATAGTAAGAAAGCTAAACATATAGGTAGTGTAAAGTGAGTGATTATTATTTAATTATACTATCTATCCAGATAAATCTTTATTGGCATTTATTATAAATATATATATATATATTTTAGATTAATGTATCTAATCTCATTTGACATGTTATGCAAATTCAACTCTTCTTATATTTTCAACTTGTGAACTGTCTACAAAACAAATACTGTAACTTTTCCTTATTTCAAGGAGATGCTGAAGATTCATTAATTTTGTATCTCAAGAGAGGTTGTGATGTCCTATTAGGAAAAGACTCGTGCCCCCTCTAAAAAAGGGCTGTATAGATGTTTCATGATTTGTTTTGGAAGATGCCACTTTGCAATGAAGTCAGTGAGACTATATTAAAAAGAAACAATCTTAAATGTTGAGTTTTAGCCTTTCACTTTGGAGAAGCTAGAAAATTAAGCAAAAACCCCATATAAAATAATGCCCTTTATTTTAAATTGCGTAAAGGAATAAGCATATGCTAAATACTGATTAAAATATTTGTCAGTTTGGCAGAAACTTATGGTTGTTGATAAAAGAAGATGTACAATGCAGCAGCAAAAGAAAGAATGCTTAAGTGGATGTAGTAACGTTTCTGGATCACAAGTTGCCACATCCAAATTTAAATGACACAGAAGAATATTCAAGCACCTGTCATTAGCCAAAACCTACAATAAAGGATCTAACTCATATATGAGATTTTTGAGCCATCTAAGCATATGAAGTAATGTGGACTTGCAAAGATTGAAATTTTTTCGGAAAATGGTAAATGCGATAACATAATTGCACAAATTCTGTGGGTATAATATGTAATATAAAATTAGTATAATCAAAATTTTTTATCACATTATCATAATAGTATACAGCATCCAAGGTTCTTTGAAAATAACCAAAGTGGATGTTTCTCTCAGGATAATAACATGTATTTATATATGACTTTAACTTAAAATTGCATCAGAAAGCATTAGAACATAAAAGGACTATGACTATATTTTGAACTAATATGACTATATTTGTTGCAGAAAACTGGTCTCTTCAATTTATTCCTGCTAAACATCTATAATTGATATTTATATTAGGGTAAGGTGATTCACATCATGACTAAAGAACAAATATTTTCAGTTTCTGAGCAACTTATAAACAAAATATTAAAATAATGAAGTGCACACTTACCTGAGAAGGACTGCAGGTACTATGTGGAGTGAGCTTACATGGTGGTTCCTCTGGCGGTGGATACCTTCTTTGG
Organism: Metallyticus violacea; assembly: GCA_030762175.1. Lineage (NCBI taxonomy): Eukaryota > Metazoa > Arthropoda > Insecta > Mantodea > Metallyticidae > Metallyticus > Metallyticus violacea. The sequence continues at coordinate 55,301,963 of CM060844.1, forward strand.
GGATAACAACATTCGTCTCGACAATCCTCTTCCCAACCACAGTCACATTCTTCTCCTTGCTCAACTACGCCATTGCCACATATTGCAGTCTGAGGCTCTGTAACACATTTTGTTTGTTTCTTAGACTGAACAGTAAGGAATGATAATGGTGATCACTTGAAATTTGTGTTTCTTTGAAATTTAGTAAAATGAATACCTGCATTGCACTTAATTATTATTGTACATACATTCATGCTTTTGTTTTAGACTTGATTAAAAAGGAATAAAGTATATATACCTAATCAATACCAGACCAATATTAATATGTGTTCACTAATGCCATAAAAGTTCTAATACTCATGTAGAAATGATCATTTTATGAGTTATAAGAATAAATTTATTTAATTTTGAGAAATACAGATACCTGGTGATAACCCTTTAAAAATTGTAATCTATCCAGTAAAAGTAAAATATGACGTAAACTGTAGAACACCATTTTAAAATCAGATTATATCATTACAAACTGTAGTAAATGATGAAAAATGCATACAAAATTTGCTTTTGCATAGTGGCCTAAGCCATGTTTAATTACGCATTAAAGAGGCTAGATACAAGAATAATGACATATTATTATATCTTACACTTTTGATACACTTTAAGTGATCAATAATTTGATTCTACTTAAATGTATAATGTTGCAGATAATATTAACAACAACTTGATATAGGCTCCACTTCACATCTGAAGTGTTGTTCATTCATTTTGGAACCATCAATTAAATTTATGGCAAAATTTATCAGCTTTCCAATTTTGTGTTTTATAACTTGTGATTTGCAAGACAAATCTTCAGATTGATTTACAATAATGTAAAATAGAGTATTTGTTGTTCAACTTCATAATATCAGCATTACATCATATATGACTACAATAGCAGACCCATCCAAGAGGCAACAAACAAAAAAAACCTTAATTGATATTATGGTATACAGACAATAATATCAAATATATCATTGGCTTTACTGTGCAAGTTCTAATTCACATTTTAATTTTTAAAGAAAACACATTCATATTCTTTAAATGCATTTTAAACAACTTTTAAAAATACAATAAAAATACATTTGAAACATTGCACTACACCTATTTATATGAAAGAATAGGGGCATTGCTAAAATCAGAAAAAAACTATAAGAATACATCCAAGAGTCAATCAGAGATCTCAAGTACATGCACATCATATTATTCTTTCACAGCATAGAGTATAGTTAAGAGCATAGCTCATAAGCTGTTAATTTTTTTTATAGATGAATAATTTTGACTGCGTTCTGCTTCGGGCTTTTATGCAACATTGAACTAAAATTTGTATTAAAGCATTTGTACCATTATAACTGACTTTGCATTTCATTTGCATTCACTATTGTCATTTGTTGACATAATTATAAACTTGATTTTAAGTAAAACATATTTTTTAAAAAAGACACTTATTTTAAAAAATTATATGGAACTAACACAGTGAAGCTAAGTCATACGAATAAAATCATTGATATATGTCGTACTAAACATCATATTGCTTCACTTACTCGTATGATATTTGGAACCGGTTTCGAAGACCTTTGTCTTCCCTTGGCCGAAGATGAAGACAAAGATCTTCGAAACTGGTTCCAAAATATCACACAAGTAAGTAAAGCTATATGAGTATTTGTATGACATATATCACTTGGCTTTAAGTGTTTTAGCCATTGGGAAAATACCTACTATTACCTGAAGATTACCTACTATTAAAGGCACACAAGAGATATTTATTAAACTTTTAAAATCAAATTTAAATTAATTAACTAATAAATAGTGAGAAAACTTTCATTAATACAAGACACAACTTAAATTGAAATAAAGTAGGTTTATTAGATAGATTTTATACAAAATTAAGAAATAAGTACCTATCTAGCTGTACATTTTAACCAAAGATGTTTCAATCTTAAAATTAGTACAAAGAAGCAAAAAAGAAATAAGAAATCATTAGGAAACTACATATGTAGTAATTAAGAATAAATAATACCTACTATGTATTTAATTTTATGCCAGAATTTGATTACCTTTCTTTTTAATGATTATGGTACCATGATCTTAAGATATAGCACCAGATAAAGACTATAATTTGGCTGATTGAGTTCAGGGGTCTTTGGGCCAAAGTTTCCCAAACATTTATCTAAGAACTGAGGGAAAACTTTTTAAAAACCTCAGTCAGGAAACTAATTCAACCAGGAATTGAATCCATGCCTGCCACATGGGAAGCACAAATGCTACTACTAGACTACAGTGGTGGGCTTAATTCAGTATCTTCATCAGATTAGGATTATGCAGACAATTATGTGCGCTACATGATGAATCTAACATTTCATGTAATACATTAACAATGCCTACTAACCTGTCAGAAATTAAACTATTAAAAGTAGAGATTTAAGAAATTAATTGATTTGTACTGGGAAATCAGAAGATGATAAATACATATGTATTTTTAAACACTGTAAACACATCTGTTGCATTGCCTACATTTTAAAACTGCTCTCTGTCAAGTTCATGAATTAGTTTTAAACAGATAGACAAATCAGCTGTGGCAGCACATTTCTGAAATGAGGATCATGAAATAGAAAAAGGTATAATGTTATTAAAAGCTGTTCAAAAGCCCAATGAACTTAGCATATGGGAAAAAAATTTTATAAAAAAATACAAACATAAAATCATAAATTTTGATATTCCAGAAATAGACAGCACCCTGTTTAGGTTCATCACTAGACCACCAGAGTCCTGGAAGATACCGACCTCTTCAAATTCAATGAGTGATCTGTCAGTCATTTAACAGTTTACGATGTGAATAAGTGTTTCACGAAACATGTCCTGATTCTTAATTCTTGAGAGTGAAACCATAAAGTGTTTCGAGTATTTTAAATATTTTAACTTGGGCTGATTTTATCCCATGGGAATGAAGCCATAAAGAGTTTTAAATATTTTAAATATTTTAACTAGAAGGGATTTTAGTTTTAAAAGTTTGGTGAAATACCTGTAAAGCATCCTTTTGGACTTCTAGCTTTGGCATTAAGCACAGGATTGATGCTGTTTAAACTACAAGGTGAGAATTTATTGTTATTCTTCTTATCACCAGATGTGGCACGAGCAAACATAATAAAGTTGCCATCTTCTCCACCTGGAGTACAGAGTTCTGGATCATGCTGCAAGTTAAAGACACACACAGTTTCATCATTATTACTGGTCCTTTACTAGTTGTACTAAATAATCATGAATGACAAGAGGAATATATACATGAGCTAATGTCTTCAGAACAATTGGCAAAGAATGAAGTAATTTGTAATAACAAAAAAGTGTTATTAGAATTTCACTTACGAAAAATAAAAATTATGATTTTTATGAAATGAAATAAACTATGAAGAGATAAGAAATAGAGATTGGAAGGAAAAGAAATTGAAGTAATATAAAGGGAATTGCCATGAATATGATAAGATTATGCATAGGGAAAAAAAAAAAAACCAGAAGTGAAAAAACTATTCATTTTAAACAATTTATAGTGCAACAATGAAGGCAAAAATATTTTATGGAGTCAAAGTCTGAGGTCTGGATGAAGGATGGGTCAATATTTTTAAAATAAATAGATAATTTTATAAACAAATCCTGGGCCTTCATAATTTATCACCTATTGTAGTTGCATTAGTATAATTGGGGAAGTGGGTAATAAAGGTAAAGGAATTAAGTGCTTTTAAATTTTGATTTGGAACAGAAAAATTAAATTATGGAGATCTACCAAAAGAATGCTTAATTATGCAAGAAAAGTTAACTGAACTGAAAACTGGAGAAAATGATACAATTTTTTTTAGAAAGTATTGGTATGGTTGATGCTTGGAGCTTAATTTCAAAGAATTTTGGAGAGAAGTAAGAGGTAAGGTTGAAGATATTGAAAAGCAAGAAATATTTAGTAGTTTTAAACATAGAGTTCATTGAACAGATGTAAAGGTTTTTGAAAAATCTAGTTGGGATGGATATACATGGATTAGAACAGATGTTCTGAAACTGACAGCATTAAGAGAGAATGATAAATATGAATACTTGTCCATTTTGTGGAAACACTGAAAATTACTTGCACTTTGTTTTTAAGAATTTAAAGCAATTAAAAGATGGAGAGAAGAAATATGGTGTAAAACTTGGGATAAATTACATAGAAATTGTATTATGAATTATAGTGAATAAAAGAAGAGATAAAGATATTAAAAGGCCAGGAAGATTCTTATTGTACATAAGTTATAGTACATTTACAATCTTGATATTAATGTGTAATAGGATCTGAACAAGAATAACACATTTATACTAATAGATAAATAGAGAAAAACAAATATGATTGATATGGGGAGATGAGGATAGAGAGTGGGGGGACCTATCCTTGGGAATCAAAGCACAGAGTTTGAATGCACTTATATGTAACACATATTTTTCTTTCATTATATTCCTCATATACATATGCATTCCAAATTTGTAAATTTAATTAAACCTGTATTATAATAATTGTTTGGAAATAAATTTATTCATTTATGAAAATTAAACGATATCACTTTGTATAATGTGATATTTTTAAATAAATGTAATCTATATGAAAGATCTAAATGGCTAATGCTTTCTGTCAGAACAAATGGTAAAGAATGAAGTAATTTTTATTAAAAAAAAATGTTGCAGGAATTTTATTTATAAAACAATGTAAAATAATGATATATTTTACATGAGTTTATATTTCCTGTGGGGAAGCTTTACACTTTCTTATAAATATTTATTTATATTAAAAGTACAAAACTACTTCTTAATATAAAGGCTATTAACAATATGTATTATAGGTATATCTTCTAAACACACAATAATTTCAGAAATTTTATATAATGAGGTTCAGTTGCACTCAAAAATCTTATTGTTAAAATCTGATATTAGTAACAAAATGTATGTTCTCATTTATTATTAAATTGTATTTTGTTTGTGATATGAGCAATTATAGAATTAAAATGTTTTCTATGCAGCCATGTGAAAAATACACAAAAAGAAACACTGTAATTGTTGCTATAAACAAATTCCTCCACCTACTTACACATACATTAGATATGAAACAGAGCTTTGGAGTATTCTTAGTATCTTTAATTTATTAGTACCATGTAGCAGTAAATTTAATTAAGTTTCTAACAAATAAAAATAAAACTTACAGGAGATCCAAAGTTGTGGCCAATCTCATGAGCTAAAGTGACATGAGACACAGCTGGTGGAACATGTTTACCATAGTTGAGCAAAGTTACAATTCCAGTGTTGAGACTCTTCATACTGCCTCGATAATGCTGTAAAAGTTAACAACAAATTGATAAATCCTATACTTGAAAATATATCTATCTAACAGATATCAAAATATTTTAATTATTAGTATCTTGCAACAAGACAAATTACACAGGCAATAGGTATGTTTTATTCATTGTAATAATATTACTTTAAACCTTTGGGTTGATGGAAGTATTTCTTAAACACAGCTCATACAAAAATAACTTCAAAAAAGAAGAAAAATAAAAAAGAAATACTTTCTTTTATTACAGTTTTACTAGAAACATTAATCTGAGATTTTTAAAACCAAACGGCAGTTTGTGACTAATTAATGATTGAAAATATAATTCTGTGCTTACATTATCTAGTGTAGAAGAATCTGTGTTTTCTAGTATAATGTTACATTCTTAGTTAGTCTGTTCTTTGTTGTGAATGAATGAAGAAACATAACATAAACATAGGTTTTCAGTTACTATAATAGAAAAAAGTGTTCACAGATATGTTTATGCACAGAATTATGGTATAGTACAGTGCATACATAATTGCTGTTATTGAGAGAATAAGACTGGCCTAAAGGTTAACAGACTACAAACCTATAGGGATTATTCCTTTCCACCAATATTATGCTCTTCTGTACAATGACATGTAGGACAAAAACTACTGTCTATTGAAGAATTGCAAGCATAAATCACTGTTGTGGAGAAGTGTAGATCAATTGTTGAATGAGAAATTCAACAACAAATGAAGACACTTCTGCATAATGTCCTAGTATGTTGTGTAGCATGATCTACATAATTAACCAAAATATTTTCAAAGCAATTGTGACCAGTGAATGACATTTGAAGAAATGCCTTGCATGGTTCATGCAAGATGATAGTTTGCCAGTTGTGTGAATTGGCTGAATGGTAAATAGTGTGGCAATTGGCCACAGAGGCTCCATCAAATGAATCCATGCTCGCCAATCAGGAGTTCCTGACTTTGCTTTCTGGGCTATACTAAGTTCCAGGGCACAGCGTCAAGGTTCGAGACGGGAATATTGTGCAAAATGGCCGTACTCGTATTGCCGCCGTCGGCTCCAAGCGGCGCTCCCCAAATTTCCCCCTACAAATCTCCCCTCCTGTTCTTGAACGTCGCTCGAAGCAGTGCAGTAGTTGATCTTCGTCAATACGAGACAGTTGACTAGAGTAGCGCATTTTCGTATGCAAATGTTACCAAAAATACAAGTCAGCTTGTCGTGTTCGTGCAGAATTTCGTTTGCAATTTCCTGGTCAATTGTTTCTTTCCAGAAAATCATTTCACGATATTGCGAATAAATTTGATTCTACCGGAATAGTGCACAACAAAAGCACATGCGCGGAAACCTACAGTTTTAACAGAGAATAAACCAGACGAAATTGCTGACAATCTTGAATGTATGCCAACAAAATCATCTTGAAATTAGCCCAAGTGAGGGTTTCATTGGGTTCTGCACATGAAACACAAAACTATTAAACCTCTAACCGTACGATGTACAAGAGTTCATTGTTCGAAACCAGGCGTGGATGGTGAGTGTTTTTCCCCCTTCCCCATCTGTGAATGAACGTCTAATGGATCCTTCTTCGCTTTTTCTCTATTCACACGTGCCAAACTGAAAGTGTTTTCCCGATACAATGTCTGTTTAGCCGAAGAAGGACGACATTTCCAGCTTCTTATATGAGGTAATATGATACACGCCCAGCCGCCGAGAATAAAAAACATCGCACTTGCGGGATAGTTTTAACGTGAAAGCTCTGTATACGGCTGCCCCATGCATATGTCGTATATGTGTCCTGGAAAAAGCCACTGCATTAGTTGGTAATCCCGTTACGCGTTCTTTTCTACTTTCCATTGCACTGTAGTCACAAGAATACGTGACTCATTCAGCACGAGACAGGGATGCATGTACATTGCATACTACTCGTGTTAGACTTGTTCTGGAGGTGACACGTGTGCGGCATTTAACTGTGAAAAAATGTTTTTGTAACATTTATTTTAAAAACAGTTCTGCTCGTTATACTCGAAGAAAAGTTATTAAAAACTTTTTCAACGCAGTACCCTTTTCTTCTGTATAAAGATTAGGTAAACGTAATTTTAATGAGACAATAAATGCGGATCGATATCAAACCAAATCTTAACACAGTTCTGTGGCAGTTGATAGAAAAGGAAAAATTGTACAATTTTCCAACAGGATCCGCAACTGCACATACGATTCAAGAACCATTAAATGCAACAAGTGAAGTGTCTGATAATAAGCATAGTTAGTGTTAGTTTGTGTCCCTCGCGCTCTATCGATTTATTCAGTTGTGATATTTATGGGGCAGTTTGAAAGACAAAGAGTTTTGCACAATCTCCACACATTAGAAGAACTCCAGGCTAAAATAAACATGAAAAAGCAGAATTTCTTCTTCAGCTTAGACAAGTGAGTGACAACATATTCTCGCGATATAAAGTCGTATACTTTTTTTTTTGAATGATTTATTTATGGACGCTCTTTAACAGCTCCGGTCATCAGCGTCCCATTCAACTCAGGGCGTGAAACGGCCGACAAATTTTGCTCAGAGGCCTCTCTTTCAGGCTTGAGGTTCTTTTTCGTGCCGTAAATGCACGACACGGGACCCACGGCTTTACTTCCCTTCCGAAGGAAGTCATACTTAGGATTTTTACGCCCCGAAAAAATCCATCGGCCCTGGCCGGGTTCGAACCCGCGATCTTGGGTTTAGGAGGCAAGTATGGTAACCACTACACCACCAGAACCGACATAAAGTTGTATACAACCGGAAGGAGAACATTTCAACATCTACTCTTAAGGTATGATACACGTAATCCATTTGCACTTCTCACGTTAGGGAACATTTTATCGACTGATGCTCGACCTGTTGCCCGGGTGCCAGACCCCTTGCTACGGCAGCCATGTATATTAATGATCCTGTACATGTGGATTATTATCCAAAAGAATACAGAAATGTTGAATGCCCTAAGAAAACGTGGATAAAATAGTTTTAAGGAAGTCATAACACTCTGAGTTAATGCACGCAGTTGCTATTTACCACGTATTTTCTTCTTTGGATTCCCCAAACACTAATATCTAGCATTTTGCCACTAGAAGGATATAGCATTATTATTTACAGAATTCAGATATTTAGGTACTTAAAAAGTTAATATTACTTTTGTTTTTTAAACGCTTAAAACTCAAAAATATATATTTAAAACAGAAAATACCTTTTTATTCCTATTATTTAAATTGAAAGTACAAAAAGTACCAGTACTCAACCGAAGTTATTGGGAGAACTGTTATAATTAACCACGAATGTTGAATTTAAATTGAGCATATTAAAGCTGTGATGATTATCACGGAATAATGACTTGTATTTTGAAAATGTACGTTTAACGTTACACGAAGTCAGTCCTGCATTTTATGCCACAACATTCCCACGTTTCAGATGCTCCAAAATCACAATGTCCCTAATTTTATTCTTATACAGGAATGAGAGTAAGTTTTTTTAACTTTGCTTTTGAATCATTAACTTGGTTACATTTATATTCATGCAAGTATTGTAAAATTGCAACTGCACTCTTTACACACGTTTTACAAAAAAGAATTTTGCCGTCTGTTGTGAAAATATCTTTAATTTTCTGTAGTTACGTATTGACACAAACGAGCATTGTCATTTTGTTAAAAAATGTTTCCATTATTTTTACGATTAGAATGCTTTAACTGCACGTACCATAGTTTAATGTACTGCACTGCTTGCAACTGAAGAGAAATGGCTGACGAGGTGAATTATTTAATCCGGGGAAGTCCCTTAGTAATGTGAAATGCACTACTTAGCATCGCTCCGTGTTCATAACTACGTCTTTAATCATAACAACGTTTCAGGGTAGTTCAACTATTTATAAACCAATAAAAATGATAAAGATAATAGACAGATTAAATAAAATTTTAGCTTAGGGGTGCTGTATTGTAACCGTCGGTTTCCCAAGGACGGCAGTTTTAGTTTTTGGTAGTTTTAGCTTCAGTTTTTAGTTTTGAATTTAAGTTTTAGTAGTTAAATTATAGCTGGCTACCAGTTATTGTTTTGTTTGCTAACTGGCTTCCAGCTAGAGAATTGTTTTAATTTGGGGTTGTTTTGTTCATTTGGTATTTGTTATTTTTGTTAATTACCATTGTTTAATTAGTTATAGACACAAACTACAGAAATAATGTTAAAATGTAAAAGGTAAGAAAAATATAATAAACTGTAATGCATGTCCTGGTATAGGCATCTAGGTGCCAGGACGACGTATCATAGATATTATTATTATTATTATTATTATTATTATTATTATTACAAATATGATTCACGCTCCATAAACGGTCAGATATTCAAATATTAATTTGTCTACATACTGTCTCACAATACGCAATAATATATTGCCACGGACGCTATTTTCGAGCGGTAAATATTGGTAAATTGAAATCATTTAGTTTGATTTAGAAATGTCTCAGAATAAGACGTAGTTTTTGATTCATCCATATTTTTACCGTTTTGTCTTAGCGTGAGATACTTAGTAACTTATTGTACAGCAGGAAAAGATTGGTTTGCCACTTCCTGTGAAAAACCCAAGGATTTTTCACCATGATATCAGTTTCCTTTGAGGAATCTGCAAAAGTCACATAGGCTTCAGGATGTCATGTGTCAATCAGGATGTTTTAGAGTTTTCATGTGTTGCTCTGTGATTGGCTGTTTTACTTCCAATCTAGGGCGATGGCACACCATATTTGGTAATGCCTCTGGCCCCCTCCCTGGGGTACAGGATTCTACAGGGCACGGAGAAAGAGAGAGACTCGAGAATAGGCTACGATCCAACTAGTCTAACCGAGGAGCTTAACTCTGAAAAGAGGCCGCCGAGACACATCTTCCAAGGTAAGCCCTGACTGGGGCTCAAAACAGCTGAATACTCTTGTTATACATATAATAGCTGAATACTCTTGTTATATATAGGCAATGAATACTCTTGGTATATATAAGCAATGTCAACAGCTGAATACTCTTGTTATATGTATATACGAAACATATATACGTATGTATATGCAAACCTCGGATGACTGCACGAACCTCGCAGTTGGCGGGAGACAATATCAGAGCACCCATTTTCTCCTAGCACAGCGCGGTAACCACGGCCGTCACAAGACTGAAATTTTACTGCATTATTACCACATCCTTCCTCTCTATTCCTGCGCATGCGCATTCCTATCCGACTAGTGGTGCCATCTCTAGTCGCGATTGGGACTTACTTTCTGGATGCCGTAATATAATGTGAACAGCTGGATGCTCCTGATGTGCCTGAGTAACGTTAACTGGGAGGACTTTACCCAAGGCTGTAACTGTATTAAGGCATGGCTGCAATAAAGGATTAGGCTAGAACCCTATTAACGTTCTTATGACCTGCATCCCCGTCACCTCCTGAAATCCTGGGGTGTGACAATATATTTGTTATTGATAATATTTATCAAAATAAAAATGAAAACATGTACGTTTAGATGACATGAAAATCGATAATTTGAAACTAAAGGTACCAACTTGAAATTCTATTTTAATTCTAAGATTATATATAATAGCATGAAAACATTACCTAGAAACTCAAGTCCTACTTATTACCGAAGATTCATGAAAAATACATACGTGAGACTGTTAATTCATATACTTACTCCATTCTTCTCGCACACACCTCCAGCATTCTTCAGATCGCCAGTCCATGCAAGACCCAAAGTTCCCATTTCGAAGTCGCGATACGTGAACATGTAGGCCAGGCAGAAGGCGTCATAATCCTCCTCTGCAAAAAACAAATTCATGATGAACCAAGATTATCTCCTAATTTATTTTTAATAACCCAAACCTTTTGGAATTTGTTTTCAGTTTGAGGTTCTTATTTAACGATCATTCTTTCGTGTTTAAAATTGTGACTAAGTATATTTTCTTTCAAACAGAAAGAAAATGAGAAGACGATTGGTCGATTTCAAGACCTTTCCATCTATATAGTATTGTACTGTCAATCTCTTTTTATAGACTGATGCTTTCACCGAAACATTAGGAAAAAACATTTTCCCATTATGTTTTGTGACATATATTATTTTCTAAAACATGTAGAATTTTTTTTTTACATCCGTTTTAGAGTTCCAGTATCTTAAAAATTTAAACATTCTAAAATGTTTGACAACTGAAGACTTGGAAAAACAAGACTTCTTTTCCTCTCTCTTTGCATACCGTCTCCAACATAAAAGTGCTTGACTGACAAGGGTAAAATAATTGATCACAAATTTACAATAACTGACAGTGAAATGCTTATGAATGAAAATGATAAGTGCATTGTTTTAACATTGAAATAATAGTTTAGTAACTGGGGAGGTGACTTCTCTGTCCCTAACATGACCTACACAACAATGATCCAAACGAAGATAGATTATGGATCCACAATTTATAATTCAGTTATATCTTCAATGTTAAAAATGCTCGATGTTATCCATACAATAGCACTACGAATAATTCTTGGAACCCATTGCACAAACTTACAAATAGAAGCAGATAAACCACCACTCCAAGTAAGAAGAAAACAATTGCTTAGATCATTTCTCTCTACAAATGTAAATAAAATCCCAAACAATTTGCACCTAAGAGCTGACAATTCTCAATATTCTTCATCCTCTTCGGTAAAAGATCATTGCAAAATAGTGATGCTCTATTAATTTGACTTTCTAGAATAAATAAATACACACACACACACACACATATTTGTAGACGAACACAGAACATCCTTTCGAGAGCACCCTTTACTGCAGCAATGTCGTGCGCATTAGCCCCGATTTGAACCAACGTGAATGACGCTATCTTAATATGAGAGTGCTTTAATACAAGTATCTCGACTCTTCTTACTGTCTAGTCTATTCCATTGCTTTAGGTAGTGTGTTGAAAAATAAAATTGTTTTTGTGTAGACAAAGTGCCGTTGTACAAAAGGGGACCGATTCCTGGCCACTATTCGTCGGTCCTGGTGGGATAGTGGTAACCATACTTGCCTTCTAAACCCAAGGTCGCGGGTTCAAACCCGGCTAGGATCGATGGATTTTTCGGGCGTAAAAATGTAAAATGTCGTACATTTACGGCACGAAAAAGAACCTCAAGCCTGAAAGAAAGGCCTCTGAGCAAAATTTGTCGGCGGTTTTAAGTCCGGAATTGAATGGGACGCTGATGACCTGAGATGTTAAAGAACGTTCTTAAATAAAGCGAATCAGTGGACACTATTCAAATTATGTGCTTAGAGCTACACAAGAACCAACTGAATATCACCATATTCTAGAATAACCTACTAATCATGGATGCTGGTACATACTAACTCTTAAAGAAAATCACAAAACAATGTAAATGTCCATTATACAACTTTACTTTTAATTAATAATTAACAATTTTTAGTTGCACTTAAACTTGTATTCCTTGACTGTTTGCAGCAGAAATAATATCAAGATTATTCTTAAGGCACTGTATAATTTCAGCATTTCTAACTTTGAATTACCATTCTGCCTTGATAAGATTAGCAAACAGTTTGCTTCTGTCATTTGTCTGATATGACCTAGAAAGCTGAAAACACTTTCACAGAAAGCATTAGATACTTGAAATGTCGTCACTAATTCAAAGCATATTAGTGATTTCTGAAAGAACGCATATCAGTTTCGCACACTCACGCTTATCAATTATAAATCTGTGTCCATTGCTCGTCCAAGCACATGAAACGTCAATTGTTGGACATTTTGGAGACCAAATGTCTGGAGTGTTGGCAACCCTATGGTATTTTTCATAATGTTTAACTCCCGTTTTAACTATTGGGGCATCACAGGCGGTTGACACTGATGATACATGAAATGATAAATTGGGAAAGGACTTTTTTTTTAAAGGAAGGAAGCATTCCAGGAGTAAGTTCTGGTACCTCCTCGGCATTTGCCACTTATGAGGACTGAGGAAAAGCTGGAAAAAACCTCATTCAGGGAGGATGGTCCTGGCGGGAATCGAACCCCAGACCTTCTGCTCACGAGGCTGCGCTGTGACGGTAAATTCTATGATAAATGTCTCCCCAAAAATTCGTTTTCTTTATTCATATTTGTTCAAGCACACAAACAGCTATACCAAGAAATGGTATAGTGTGTAAGTGAAGGAGATGGCAACAATGGCATTCTACTCGTTGCTGGTATCTTTTTTTGTGCTGAAATGTTAGACTGTCATTATCAGCATTACTTGTAATACCTCAGTAAAATGAATAGCAAGTTAATCACAAAGTAACGTGTTTTTGTGTTAAAGCATTGATGGCAACACATTAAGATAACGTAATCGGTGATAGCATACTTTGAGTAGAAATTTCCTGTGATTCAACATGACATGATCTGCGTTGAAAATTATGTCACGTAAGGCCTACAGAAAAAGGATTTTTGAACAGGAAATTAAGTAGATACGAAGACGTGTCCATGGTTACAATTTCGGCTTCCCAGTGCTAACTGGCTAATTGCTGACGTTTCTACAGACTGAGTTATACGTTATCAAAGCTCTGGTGCTTAAACAAGACAGACTATATTTATCAGTACCCAATGCAGGTATCGATAGTAGACAAAATGATAGAAAATGTGGTCCGTGCTTTTATTTACATGACTTTGTTAATTTGGTTCGTTGCCTGTTTGTCACAGTGGTCTATAATTGTAAGTAAATTAACAATAGCGCGCTATTTATTCGATTTTTAATTAAGTTAATATTGATTTAGTGAAATCACACTTGTTTAACAGAAAGTGTAAGTACTACATGGGTTGCTCTTGTATGTCTTAATTATGACAGTGCACGGCAAAATTATATATTTACATTTCCAAAATAGCAGAAATTAAAGGAGTGGATAAAGAGTATACACGGTGCAAATTTTGCAGTTAATAATGAAACTGTAGTGTGTATTAAATATTTCGTATCAAAATTTGTAGTTAGGGAGAACCTTTTCCTTGTGCACTTTCCCTTAATCTACCATCATATGTGACAGTGAGGGTTAGCAATGAACGGAAAGACCCTGAAGAAGGTATGAAGCAGATTTTGAAGCGAGATGAAAAGTTTTAATGAATGGTGTGAGTAGGGTGTTATGTTTTGACTCCTTTGCAAATGAGGTAAGACAAGACAGGTACACCCATTTGCTAAAGAAGACTTTGTTCATTTCTTTAAAATAGAGATGATAAATATGATGCTGCCCCATCTAGGTCTATTACTTTTAAGGGGTCCAGTAATTTGGAAGTTAGTATAAAGATTTGTGCCCCTCTGTGGAGATGTTTACTATACATATTATTTTATATTTTCTTTGCATATGCTGTAGACAATTTTAGATTCTTAAAAAACATTGAACTATTTTCTAAAGATAAATAACGTCATGTTGTGGACGTATTACTCCGTGAAAGTATTTGCGCCGCCGTTGCTTTCCCGTATTGGAGTCTGGTAAATGACTTAACGGAGTTCTACTTGCTCTGCTTGCGCAGGTTTCCAGAATGGAAGCGGGCCATCTGATGGGCTCAAACAACTCAGAGGAATGGGGGGGGGGGCATTACCCGAGTCAGGGTGCTCTAACTGAAAACAAATTAGGAACCGCTTATACGTCCGCGCAGTCACTGCCCGTGGCCTCTCGATGTGTCCCTCACTTCCTCCTCATTCCTTCCCCCCAGACCATTCATCCAAATCATGACGCGAGCCTTTGAGAGCGTAAGACTGTGTTAATAGTCATTGTATGAGAAGTCCATTCGCCGCTTTTTCTATGAGAAGTTAGATAAATAGTTGGTAAAAACTGGACAATTATTTAGAAACGTTGAATTTTAGTAACATTTACGATGTAGAACAATGAAACACTGTCTAGAATTTTGTAATAAACAGAACAATGTACACGATATGAATGTCTAGTCGCCATAACTAAGCAAGTTTTTGCGAGTTTGTGGTTTTTCAATCAATATTTGATATGAATATGGAAGTGCAACACCTTCTGAAGTAATGGGGAATTTATGAATGTGAGTAATAATTTATTAGCTCAATAATCGAAAAAGAGTATGGAAAATTGTCAAGACAATACTTGCTGTAGAGAGGGGGGGAAAAGAGAAGATAACACAATTTTCAGGAAATTTACTGCTAGAGTACTTTGAGCAGTTGTCATAGAAAATGGTATCACCAATATTATGCCCATTAAAGTATGCACTAAACATCAAACAAAGAATTGATATATCCAAGTACAGAAACAAATTATATCAAAATGAGTCAATTTAAATACAGATAACTCATAGGAGTGAAAAAAAAAAAAACAACAACACGTTTTTTAAACGCGCTATATAAGAATGTCGACGAGGAAGGCTCACAAGAAAGTGGAATGGAATAACGAGTTCAAAATTTGAAAAAGCTGCATTAAGTTTATTTGGACAGAGCTTTCCAACTTCAGGGATTCAGAAGAAGATTCAAGTTGAAACCGCATTACACACAATCTTTCACCGTATTTATTTTCCGTTAGAGAAAGTTAAAAAAAAAAAAAAAAAAAAAAAAAAAAAAATGAATGGTTTAATCTTGAAGCAGGAAACGCCGGTGCTGACTGACGTTAACGCAAAATAAATAACGTCGACCTACGTCTCAAGTCCTTTGACAGGCTCCTGCAGAAGCTCCTGCTGTAGTGAAGAAGAGAGGCGCTTACAAAGAATTACATAACGAAACATGGAAATCATTATAACTGGTATTGCTGCGGGGAGGAATGTATTGCTGTGAGGTTTAAATTTCGTAAACAAATAGATAAATTAAATATTAACTTTATTAATGAAAATAATCATCATGGACATAAATTATTACCAATTAGTAGCAAATTTATTTATGTCATTTCGATAAAAACTGACTTCTAGATGTCGTCTCAGTGACCTTGATTACTGAAGACCATATCCTTCAGAAAGCTGTTCAGAGTGTTTGAAAGTCAGTTAATAAAAGGTCGCATGAATAGGCTGGATGAGGTAAAGTTTCGTAGCCCAGTTCATTTATAAAATGAGTAGGCAATACTACTGACTAGTACTGGGTTTTTATTTTGTAGCTTTTGATGCACTTTTAGAATACAGGGTGGTCCGAAAATTCCTCACTCCTACTGAATGTTCTAAATTTTGAAATACGCGCGCTTTCATACTAATTTATTATTATTATTATTATTATTATTATTATTAATGTTGGTAACACTTGTAAAGGCAGCAGGTGAAACAGTTCTCATTAGCGGCATTGTTGTGTTGCATTAGTAGTATGCACATGAAGATACAGTGTTTGAAACTGGTTCAATTTTATTTCTCTCTTTATGTTATTAGTCTTTTTCATTATTAAAAGATTAGTGAGAATTTAAAATATTGTAATTTATTAATCTCCAGTGTTTAATATTTCGAATTCAGTATACGGAAGAAGAAGTATATGAATTTACTAATAACTAGCACTGGCTTTTTATTTTGTAGCTTTTAATGTCCTTTTAGAATACAGGATGGTCCGAAAATTCCTCACCCCTACTGAATGTTTTAAAATTTGAAATATGTGCGCTTTCATGCTCGTCTGTTATTATTACTAACGTTGGTAGCATTTGTCAAGACAGCAGGCGGAACAGTCTTCATTCGCGGCATTATTGTGGTGCATTAGCAGTATGCACATGAAGAAATAGTGTTTGAAACTGGATCAGTTTTATTTCTCTCTTTATACCATTATTTGTTTCATCATTAAAAGGTAAGTGAGACTTTAACATATTTTAATTTCTTAATCTCCAGTGCTTAATATTTTGAATTTAGTATCCGGAAGAATAAGTTAATGAATTTAAAATGCTTTGAAACAAGGTCAGTTTAAACCCAAAGTTTCTCACCGGGGTTTATATTTCAAATCACGACAGTACATTGTTTAATTTTACTGAGAGCAACATTCAGTATCAGATTTATTTATGGATTGTTGCAGATGTCAATCTCACAACAAGAGCACGTAAGGTCTCATATTCAATGCCTTTATTAGTCCTACACGTACATATAGATCAGTCAAACTTTGAAAGTTAACAATCAGAAAATGGGCACGTTACAGACACTCAAAGACATGGCCAAAACACTGAAAAATTGTGTATGAATTGTTCTCAACCTTTTCTAGTGACGAACCGTTACATTCAATGGAGGATTTTAGATGTACCAGTAAGCAAATTTTACAAGGGAAAAGCGGGCTTTTTGTACATGGGAAAAAAATAAGCCTTTCTCTACAGTTATAACAATATTAAAGATTTATTTAGTTAATTTTTGCATGTAGTATTTAGAATTAGATATTTATTGGATAAAAACTGTTCAATATATTCCGATTTAATCGATTGTTCAGTGAAATTTCTTAAAATTAATTTTGTTAAGGTTAAAATATGGTAAATTAATACATTAACTTTGATAAACATATATTCCAGATACTGGTACTCCAGTACAGTCAGTAAAAGCTATTAACCTTACAAATTTAACTGATTTCTGATTGACACTTGCTTCATTGAGAAGGTTGTGCTTGTTTAGCTAAACATAGTTACTTAAAAAGAAGAAGAACAAGAAGAAGAAGAAGAAGAAGAAGTTAATTTATCTTTATCAATGGTACGTGTACCCCATGTTGAGAACCGCTGATCTAGAAGATGCAGATCATACAGTAGCCAATAACTTTCCTGGTGTAATGTTTGGTTTGGCGAAGTGTTTAAGCTTGAATTACTTATTGAAGCATATAAAAGTCCCGTATACTTTAAAAGGCGCCGAATGGATTTTACAGCAAAATTTTCCAAGCAATGACCGTCCAATATCATGTAATGTTTCTTCTGCGAGGATTGCTGCCTCTTTTCTTTGTTTCTTATCCTTAACATTTCGCACCGCCACAGGTGGCCGAGATCATTAAGGCGCGGACTCATGAGCGGGAGATCTGGGGTTCGAATCCCGCCAGGACCGTCCTCCCTGACTGAGTTTTTCCCCCAGGTTTTCCTCGGTCTTCATAAATGGCAAATACCGAGAAGGTACCCTAAACAGGCCTGGAACGATTCCTTCCTTAAAAAATCTTTCCCAATTTATCATTTCATATCGTGTATCATCATTGTCCATCGCCTGTGGTGCTTATGTAGCAAAAACGGGCGTTAAACACAATTCATTCATTCTTAACATTTCGCATTTATTAACTAAACTATAGGTTAAATAATACAGGAGTCACTGTATTCACTGAATGAATGAGTGTATTTTATTTAAATTAAATTTCATACTAATAACTTTGCAACTTTTGCACGTGCCTTTCATGATACATAAAAAGTACATTACTTAAATAAATAAGTAAATAAATCATATCTTGCTTAAAGCAGTCAAAATAACGACAGCGATAACTTTAATAATAATAATAATAATAATAATAATAATAATAATAATAGCTTCATATACACACCCAGAATATAGAACCCCTTTCACCTTGTCATTGGAATAAGTAAATACAATAGCATCTATACATGCATTTTTTTTTCAATTCAGTTTAGTTTTCCCCGCCCCTCCTCCGCTTTTCAGGCTTTTCAGAGCTGAACTGTTTCACCTTCGAACGAATTTGCCTACCTGCTCCTCATCCTTGCCTGCCAGCAGAGCCCAGCATGACCCTTGCTCTCTGTTAGAGTCAGTAAAGGAAGGCGGCAGAAACTTTTTTCTCAATACCTCAGTGCTGCTACAGTTCGCTAGGATGTGAGCAGGTTGACACATGCGTTAACGGTTGGGACTTGTATTCCGGAAGTCCTAGGTTTATGTGCACTAATTGTTTACATCTAAAGTAAAAAGCTCTCCGACAGATCCTACCAAACGGAGGAGGATAAATACAGGAAAAGAAAAATTTCAAATCAACACTGTAATGACAGATAAACATTCATGTAAAAAGGCAACATATGCTGAGCATAGAACTTGGCAGCTAATGCACTTTCCACACAGCATTCCTTGCTGGTTGCAACGTCAGCATCGGCGCAAGCACAAGGTCACATTAATTCGGGGTACACAAATTCACTACTGCTACATATAGATCGCAAGATTCTAGTATATTAATAATTAGAATTAATAATCATGTCTACATGGAAAGAGAGAGAGAGAGAGAGAGTGAGAGAGAGAGAGAAAATTTAATTACAATATCGTAGTAATACACACTTGAACAAACAAAAGTGCAATATTCTAGTATTCTTAGCAGCAAACGCGTAGATCATCTTTTGATTTAAGTTTAAGGTCTGTAGGATGAAGTCTGTCTCTATTAGAAAACATTATATACTTCTATGTTTTGAAATCACTGTTTGATTCAAATTAATATTGGTTTATCCAATTTTTTTTTTCAATTTCAATTTTATCTTCCAATGGTCACAAAGTTAAAGATTAGAACTTAGATTGTAGTGGTTACCATACTTGCCTCCTAAACCCAAGATCGCGGGTTCGAACCCGGCCAGGACCGAGATTTTTTTCGGGCGTAAAAATCAGTATGGCTTCCTTCGGAAGGGAAGTAAAGCCGTGGGTCCCGTGTCGTACATTTACGGCACGAAAAAGAACCTCAAGCCTGAAAGAGAGCCCTCTGAGCAAAATTTGTCGGCCTTTTCACGCCCTGAGTTGAATGGGACGCTGATGACCTGAGATGTTAAAGAGCGTCCATAAATAAATCAATGGAAAAAAATTAAAAAAAAAAAGGAACGTAGGTTTATACAGTGTTAATTAACTTCACCTGCCTGCCTTGCAACAACAGCTGAGAGCAACGTTACTTCAAATATTGTTTGATAGTGAAATAACTGCAGTTGTCATTAACATATATTTCACTATAATTATACGCACCGCCACGGATGGCCGAGGTCGTTAAGGCACGGATTCGTGAGCGGGAGGTCTGCGGTTCGAATCCCGCCAGGACCGTCCTCCCTGACTGGGGTTTTTTCCAGGTTTTCCTCAGTCTTCATAACTGGCAAATGCCGGGGAGGTACCTAAACTTAGGCCTGGAACGCTTCCTACCTTAAAAAAAAAATATCCTTTCCCAATTTATCATTTCATTTCATGTATCATCAGTGTCCACCGCCTGTGGTGCCTCAGTAGTAAAAACGGGCGTTAAACACTACTCAAAAAAAAAAAAACTATAATTATATAATAATCCTTTAACATATGTCATTTAGCTTTGAAACGCAACTACATTCGGTATAAAACTTCAGACAATCTTTCCTGGGAACACACGTGATGAGAGATGATGTTTCAGATGGAACATGCACACAATGGCTCTTATGGGAAAGAGGCTCGGCCAAAATATTCCACAAACCTACCGGGACAATGGCTTGCAGATAATAACCGCAAATGCAACAGAAAGCCCCTACAGAAGGGAGTTTTACGCATAAAAACGCACCAAGCAATAGTTACAGGAAGTTAAACGTTGAAATGTTTGGGGGTAGCGCAAACTAGCAATGTCTCTGTGAGCGATGGGTTTGTTCTGTTGACTCTGGAAGCTTTTACCGCGCTAGTGATCGATACTTGTCTAGCAGAAACAACATTTTTCCGGACAGGATTTGTGTAGGAATTGTAAAAAATCAGTTGTTTCTTATGATAGTTTTGTTCTTTCGGGTTGAATTAAAGGCATCTACAAAATATATAGTTTACTTTCTGGGATTTTGTTCAGATCAAGTATTTTTTTTTCAAATCTTTCTTCACCTAAATCTGTCCCAAACTATTTATAATATGCAATGACAATGAAACTATTTTCGAAACATGCTGAAAACTCCTTACGTATATCTGAAAGCAGGGTTACACAATCCATAAATTTAATTAAGTCCTTTTTAACTTTACAGGTTTTAGCATATTTTTTTAATGATTTCCAGAATTATATATGGCTACAGTACAAGCTACGCAATAATGAAACTCTCAATATTTGCAATGGTACATGCTGATCGCTTGCGAGTCAGTCAGGCGGTATCAACGCCCTGCCTGAATGGTGCGACACTCACTGAGGCATCAACAAATCAACAAACATTCAATAACTAGAGTTCAACAATCTCCCAGATTCGCATGACTGCTTTTCACGCGAAGGGAGTCATTATTGACAGTTTTAATTTTCTATTTGTGCCTCCCTAACGTGTGCATTAAGTAATTGTATCTGCTAAATGTTATGCTGGAATAAGCATTAACTTATACTATACCATTTTAGACAGTTTCAGTGTCGAATTATCTCCCTCAAGGCACTTAGAAATTTATTATTATTATTATTATTATTATTATTATAAAATAATTTTATAAATGAGAATAATATTCGTGTAAATTTATTATTATTATTATTATTATTATTATTATTATTATTATTATTATTATTATTATTATTATACAAGTAATTTTATAAATGAGTATAATATTCGTGTAAATTTATTATTATTATTATTATTATTATTATTATTATTATAAAATAATTTTATAAATGAGAATAATATTCGTGTAAATTTATTATTATTATTATTATTATTATTATTATTACTATTATTATTATTATTATTATTATTATTATTATTATTATTATTATTATTATTATTATTATTATACAAGTAATTTTATAAATGAGTATAATATTCGTGTAAATTTATTATTATTATTATTATTATTATTATTATTATTATACAAGTAATTTTATAAATGAGTATAATATTCGTGTAATTTTATTCATTTTTCACTTGTGTTGCATTTGTGACAAATCACTTCACTATATTCGTACTTCTGAATGTAGTACATTAACTTTTCAATCGAAGTCTTCCTTAATCCCTACTAAGTAAGCAGCTTGTGTAACCGTCAGATAGGGCGGGGCGCAACGTTCTATAGAGCAAAGCCTTCTCTCCAATTCGAGTTCACATCCGAATAAGAATCACGCTAAACATATTCCGTACACACTAGTAGCTATAAGCGCTGTAATTGGTCATTAGCCGAAACAACTCTATCTATGGCAGCGGACGTTAGCGCAAGGAAAGAGTTCGCTCACTTTTTGATGTTTCTTGTTGTACAAGAATTGTTATAGCAAAACCGACGAGTACCTTGTTAAAATAATATAGAAAGATGCTTCACATACATTAATGCTTCGGATTTGGCAACTGCTATAAATACGAAATCCATTACAAAATGGTTCTAAAAATTGCAAGTGAAAGTGTGTACTGAATTAGACATTCAAGGGTAGGTACATAAGTTTCCGGCCTAACAATTTTCTAGGTATGATAAAGACAAAAACTATATTTCTCCTTTCAATATAGTTACCCTTTATTGAAATACACTTCTGACATTTTTGAATTAACATTTCAACCCCCCCCCCCTCCCAAAGAGTCAGAAGTCTTGACTGCAAAATGAGCATAAACAGCATCCATCATGCTTAAATTTCCATCCTCGAAGGTTCTTCTTGAGTTATGAAAGAGGGAATAGTCACTGCGAGCTAGATCTGGACTGTAGGGTGGATGGTCGAATTCCTTGAAGCCACATTTCTTCACAGCTTTCCTCTCCTTTTCTCTTTGACGGAAGCACGTAGTCTGTGCATTACGCCAGCATAGTACTCCTCATTTACTGCGGTGTTCCTCTCCTTGAAGTCTATGAAGAGCATTCCGTCACAGTCCCAAAAGATTGTGGCCACGATCTTCTTGGTTGACTGAGTGACCTTGGCCTTCACCAGGTATACACCACTCCATTGATTTTGGACAAGGGATCGTAGTAGAGGACCATAGTTTCATCTCCTGTAACAATTGTTTGCAGAACTTCTCTCTCGTTGACACAGCAGAGCTGCAAAAATTCTTGATAACTGATGAGTCGTTACTGCTTATGGACTGAGGAAAGAAGTCTAAGCACCCATCTTGCACTAACCTTATTCATGTTTAAATATTCATGAATAATTCGAAAGGCTGTTGTTTTAGAAAGGCCCAACATGCTGCTATTTCTGAAACTTTGAGCCGCGGTCTTCCATAATTTCTCCTTCCACAAGAGCGATGTTTTCAGGTGTGAGCACTTCCAAGGGCCGACCTGCATGCTCTTCGTCGTCAATGCTTTCTCGACCCATTCGAAAAAGTTTGGCCCATTCCTTTTATGGTAGAATATGAGAGGGATGCCACACCTCCCAATCACTGTTTAATTTTATTTGGAGTAAGTCCTTCTTTTGTGAAGAACTTAATAACGGCTCGAAATTCTATTTTGAACATGTCACAATCTTCTGCACATAGCCTTCTTTATGCAACTATATCTGAGCAACGCAACACAGCGGAGCGGAAGTTACAGGTGCAATTATTTACTTAATAAGTATGGTATGACACCAGACAAGGCTTTTGTGAAGGTGATAATCCGTATCGGCGGGGTCGGAAACTTATAGACCTACCCTCACACATGATCAGATATTGTCAAAAAATAAATCGTTTAACACCTTAGTTCATCGGTGAAAATATACCCCGTACTACAAAATGAAAGAAAATTTTGCTGGGTTCAATGCTATATGGAAACAGAAGCTTCCGGATAATTGTAGCTTATAGCATAGAATAGACTTTATGTTCAATTATCTGATGACCAACATTGCATCGACCGATAAGCCGTCGGCGCGAACGGGGCAGTACAAAAGTCTATGGTAGAAACACTATAGTAACATTCTAATACATCCTAATGTACATATAAAGTTATATACTCATCC
The DNA here is from genome assembly GCA_030762175.1 of Metallyticus violacea. Lineage (NCBI taxonomy): Eukaryota > Metazoa > Arthropoda > Insecta > Mantodea > Metallyticidae > Metallyticus > Metallyticus violacea. Next base: position 55,326,014 of record CM060844.1, read on the forward strand.
TAATTACGTAAGGAAATGCTGGAACAGCCAACCATATTTTCCACACATTTTCGGTATCTGCTTTTAAAGTATTATCCTATCTCCAAAGACAAACAGTAGTATAAGTTTTTCAGACAGAAGTATTTGCTATCCCTTTTAGAGAACTTGAGAAGGGTTACTATCGTAAACAATTTTAATCTTCTCAGATAGTCAAAAGTGCTTTAAAAGCACTCTTCTCCAGGTTAAATCACATGGGAATGCCTAAATGCCCTAACTGCCCTTGCAACTCTAACAGGCATGAACTACAGTGGTGCCGGGGCATCGGGGAGTTTATGGAAATGAAAAAGCAGACCAGCTGGTCAAAAACACCCTATGTTAGCCCTAAACCCGTGGTTGGAACCAGTACACGTATAGCAAACACCGCAGTAAAAACACGGGAAAGGGTAAAACACAAATTCAGGTGGCAAACCTATCCTGAACAAGACAAGCTCGGAAATTTGTCCTAGGTCCAAGTAACACCATTTCCTTTCTTTCCTCAAGATAAGGAAAGTAGTTTTGTTAGTTACTGAAGTTGGTCACTTCAGGAAACATCTATGTAAAGTGGAACTCTATAAAGATGAACCCATTTGTACAATGTGTAAACAGTTTAGTGCCCATTCCTGGCAAGAAAAAGACACTCTTTTTATAACCAGGGAAGACCTAGGAACGGACGCTAATGTTGGAAACAATTTCAAAACTTGTTCAAGGAACAGGTTTTGGGAAACAGTAAAAGCATCACTTTCTGTGATAGCACAATAAATCTTATAGGTTGACGTGCCGGATATTAATAAACTCCATTAAACCCTCTGTTAAATTAACTTAATTATTTATGGATGCTATCCTTTAGTTTATCTTAAGATTTGGAACTCGATCATCTGGGAATTTCGTTTTAATTACGAATATTATCCTGAGCGGATTGGTTAAGGAACATACGACTCATAAATAAACATTCATTGTAGAATAGAATAATTAGGCTTTGTATTTGCCATTCAGTACTCTTAGAATATTTTACTCTAGAATAAAACATATATTTTGTCTTTCTTTGTTAAAATTATATTGAATGAGTGACGCGAAACTCAAGTCTAACGCAGCAGTTCGGTAAACACCGCCCTCCCGCTCCGCCTCTTTGAGGAATGACTTATTGGCCGATGCAATCTTATCCAGCCGCGTCGTCACCAGATAATTGGATGACCTTACTATAAGATTGCAATATATTTACTTAAAGGATGAGACGATAGTAAATATTGTAATAAAATTAATATTTTCATACCTGATAAAATCTTGCAAAATATTTCTAGAATTTTTACGGAAAGGCTAAAATCTATTATGGATGCTACTATTTAAGAGCAACAGGATTAAATATTTATATGCAACAAGTATTTCACAAGTTCAATTGATTTAATAAAGAAACCTAGGTATTAATCATAAATAATATTCATTTTATTGCACAACAAAAGAAACTTTGATAAATAATAAATTTTATAGATATTTCTACACACTATTACATTTAATTTGGAAACACGGTTAAAATAAATTAAAACATAATATTTTGTTTGCAAATTTTATACATCAAGAAATCTGTTCAACTCTCACGGCCTATTGGTAGTGAAATAGCGACAATAATATTCAGAAAGCCTTCTTTGAACTTCCTCCTTTATCTAAAAATACTTTCAGGAACACTGAGATAAAGATAATCTTAGATTATATTATTAAATAAACAATTTTTTAAAAATAATCGGTATAAATGCTGACATGTACAGAGCAAAAGTATATGAGAAATCTTACAGAATATTTTATTAAATAGATGTAGGAATAGGACAAATATTTGGGAAGTGCAAAGTGAAAAGAAAGAGAAAATATCCGATTACAGCTAAGCTAAATGACACGTTTCAGAAACGCTACTGAATACAAAAACTAACAATAAATATAATTCTGAAACAAAAAGAAAAAAAAGTGAAACACATTTTATATAATTACACGATATCTGACGGAAAATATCAGAAAGACTTAAAATATTCTTGAAGTATAGATCCTAGGTAGATTACGAAAGAGATGAAAATATCAACTGTTGGTATAGCAGGCAACATTGTCTAAACACAGCATCCGGAGTGTGAAGAGTTCTTATTACATGGTACATCATTAGATTCCAAATCGCTCAGAGCGACATTATCTTCATTTCAAAGAAATTTGCCTCTGGAGCTCACCGAGAGTTCTCTGTTAACTTCAACCATCCCCTCATTACTACAACACACACTGCTGGGATTTAACTAACCACAAACAGACATTTAGGTGACAGATTCTTATGGCTCTTCGTGGAGATTATGTGTTAGCATACGAACAGTTTGTCCACAGCTCATGGCCCAGGCAGGGATAGGGACACGGTGGGGGGGGGGGTGGCAAGGTAAGTTTTATGGAACAGTCACTTCGCTTCCATCGTTGCTAATGCCACTGCGTAACAGCATGATGAAAACATCGACTCCATTTACTCGTATATGCAGTGATTTTCGTAGTTAACAGAGAATTATATCGGGCCTTTATAGGACAAAAGCGATTATTTCTGGGGGTTGGATTATATTTAGGAAAGTCATTGAGTTGCGATGAGTTTTCTAGAGCTGTTTCGCGCAGATCGATGCAATGTCATTCCCTAGGACTATTCAAAACTACAACACTTCCCTTATGCTGTCTATTTCCTGGTATTCTTACGCCCCAGGTAGCCGTACGTTCCTTTCACTAATGAAGTTACTGCCATTTAAAGAGCTAAAGTGAATGGGTTGAAGAGAAAGTTTTTGACTGCTTGAAAAGAAGTAAATGTATAACAAAATTCTCAATAGAACTTTTTGTGAGGTGGACATGCCATTTAATTTTTATAACTTTTTCACTTCGATATACTGAAATCCGACCGATCCCAAATGTACGGAAACATATTCATTTCTGACTCTTAAATATATCCACCCAGGTAGAAAAAGCATTTTGCCAAACTTCCGAGCTCTAATTGTTATGCCCCTTACGCAGCTGTTTTTTTTAATGACTTCCTCCTGCACATTTATTTATGTGGGGATTATTTGTAAGGGAATTTCGTGTGTTAAATACTCTCTGTTAAGACAATGATTCATTTGAAATGCTTGCATTAGTTTCATTTGTACGTAAAATGCTTCACTCATTTGAAATTTCAATAAATACTAATATTTTAATTCAAGTGCATCTTTTGGAATAATGAATATTTGATTTATAAGCAAATTATTTATCTTGAAACTGAAGAGAATAATATTCTATACAATTGTTATATATTATGCGATTTTTTTGAGTAATGTTTAACACCCGTTTTTACTACTGAGGCACCACAGGCGGTTTAGTGATTGTTAAATTCCATTAAAAGACGAGTATTACATTTACATGTAGTATATGAATTTCTATGCCATACGCTGTATTTAAAATATATAAAGGCATACACACGCAGAGATTTCCAACCAGTTTGCCGCTAGGAGTTTTGGGAATAAACGAAAATATAAAACATATATTAAATTACAGTATATCGATTACTGGTATTGGTGATAACGAAGAAGAGGAAGACGAATCATCTCATATGTCCAATCCATGGATTAATAAGAACAGACGGCCTCATAGCTTCAACTGTTTTATTTTACGTATTTTTTCTTGTTGGCAAAAAAGTAATATCCTACACGAGGATCAAAAGTAATTAGAACATCCAAAAAAATAAAACACGCTGACATATTGATCACATTTAAAACTATATAGTACAGTAATACAAAGAATAACTAAGCTTCAAAACACGGCAAAAATAAAATCACGCATACCACGCGAACTCACCAAAAAGACAATCAAATCTAAACAAGAAATTGACTGCTTAGCCTTGAGGACGATATGCGTGTTTCGTTGTCAACTGCTAGGTCCAATACAAATATTTGTGTTCTCAGCATCAATCACAAATCTAACATTAATAAGTTAAATTTTGTTTTAATGATTTACAATTACATTCTAGTCCTCTATTCTTGAAGTTGTATTTGATAAACTTAATGATTCATAGTCACTGTATATTAAACCTTTCTGTAGTATATTTTGTCCAATAGCAGGCCATAAATTATATGTTGTTATTATTAAAAACGAACTATATTTTCATGTTTGTTATAGAGTGTTTATTTAACATAATGTATCACAGTCAAATTTAAAATATGAAACAATTCAACATGTTCCTATTTTAAAAAATTTAATAGCGGTGTCCCGAAACTCTAATCTCATTCCTAAGGGTGCCGCGACGCATAAAAAGGTTGGGAATCACTAATCCACAGCCTATTTCCTTTGTTAAGTTCCTGCTCCATTAACTTCTGTTTATATATACACACATACTTTATTTTAATGTTTTGCTTTTACGATTATGTAACTAAAATACTTATAGATATATTTTATATATTTGATATCAAAAAAAAAAAAAAAAAAAAAAAAAAAAGAGGAACTATGAATATTTTTAAACTTCTCATGAAGATCTCTGTAGCAGCTTTGAAATATAATTTTAAGCACTTGTGTTGCTGTCTTTTTAAACTCTGCAGTAGTTAGTTATATGTTTAATAATCAATTTCCTATATAGCAATAGCCTTTTTGTGAGTGTTGAGTTTTTATTCACATACGTTGAGGGCTGACACCATCAATTGCTGATTCTTGACCTGGTAACCTGACCATTCAGCCTACCTACTCTCTATACATTTCTGTCTCAGGCTTCCATGGGCCTGATATGTATGAATAATGCATCATCTGTCTGTAGGAATGACGACCAAGGGAGAGGAATACACTCAATCTAAAATTAAAATGATGAAAACGTGTTGACAATGCTTCCAACTCTCTCTCTCTCTCTCCCTCCCTACCTCCTACCCCTCTCAACTCTATTCGTTTTTATGTTTTCAAAGGAGGGTTCTATATGTTTTATAATGGAAACTTCTTGCAGCTTAATAGGGAAAGGCCTTCGGAGACCCTCATAAAACATGTGCGCATTCAGTTGCTCATGAGTTACAGAAACAGCTCAATCAAGGTTAGTTACAGCCAAATTACCAATTTGCGTGTTATTATGGTCGTTATGCCAACACGAGAATCTATGGTTATTAAGACCACGACAGGCTATTACATACATTTTTTCTCTTTTTAATTTCAAATAATATACCCGAATAGTGTTAAAACGTATTTTAAACTTAATAGTGAATCATATTCACTGAAACATACTAAAATCTAAAGAAAATTGCCGATGATTATTTTTTTTAAAACGGCTAGTAACAAAATCATCGTAATCATGTTAATATCATGTTCGCGAACTTTTAATTTAAATTTAACATTTTAATAACACCATCTCAGATCTAACAAATCGCGTCCCTTCCATTTGTATTGTTCTTATGATTCTCGACATCAAAAATCAGTCTTATAATCGGTTCTTGTTTTGTTTTTCAATAATTTTTAATGATCCTATACATATGCTAATATTTGTGGACATTATTACTTATTTTTGTACATTTTTATTGTTTGAAATTATAGAACTGCTTAATAAAGTCTATGTAATGGCATTATCATGTGTTTTGTTGTCCGTTTGACGGCAGCTTGCGGGTCGGCCGTCAGAGCAGAAACTCCCGGCGAAGGGAATGTAATATCAGTGCAACTGATTCAAGTTCTCGCTATGACAATACAATTACATTGAAAATAAGCATGTACCTTAAGATAGGAGATGTTGAAAATGATGTCCTGCACATCCACACAATTCTAATACCTTTAAGAAAAATGCTATCTATATGCGTTAGACCATCTTTCGAAATGAGTAAATTTAAACCTGAAAGTTCACAAGATTGCTATTGTCCACGAATTGCAAGCAGATAATCCTAATATTTGCATCAATTTCTGTAATTACATGCTACATAACACAGTTAAAAGGCAATTCCAATAATTATAATAACGCTTAATATTATTTAATGATGAAGCATAGTTCTGTTTAATCGGCCATGTTTCGACACAAAAATGTTTTTGAGAACAGGAAATCTGTATATGGTGGGCAGTAAATTCGTACAGAGTAATAGGGCCTATATTTTTGACAATACCATAAATGCAGAAAGATACAAGAATGACATACTAGCAGTATAAATTTTTATTTATGGCAAAGCATGAAAATAAAGTGTATGGAACAAACTGCCTCACATTAGGAGAACTGAAAGAAAATATGAGGTTATATTAATTTCATTTCCTGTTAGAAAAAAACGTGTACCATTTCCCTTTATACGTTTTAAGTTAATTGTAATTCCTAATACGCATATGATAATTTTATTCACTTATTAGAAGTTAGAAAAAACCTAAATATTGTAAATTGTATAACAATCCTAGATTCCCAGCACACATAAAATTACTTTGTCTAAAAAGATGTCTTTTTCTATTTAGTATTATTTTATATTTTACATTCCTCTTAATGCGATTTGATTTCCAATATATAAACATATTTACATTTCATGGGAAAACGAAAATATTATATATACAAATAAAGTTCTTAGTAAACTCCTTTAAACGTTTTTGAGTTTGTTTATAGTTTTATAGATTGCTATCTCATTCTCTCTTCCCCACCTCCACTCACTAGTGTGACAGACTACTGCTATCTGACCTTAGAAAGTTCCAAAGCAGCATTTATTTTTTTTGGTTATGTTTGGATTTCACAAACTACCTAAGTCAATCTATGAGCGGTTCGAAGCCGGCCAGGACCGATGGATTTTTTTCGGGCGTAAAAATCCTTCGGAAGGGAAGTAAAGCCGTGGGTCCCGTTTCGTACATTTACGGCACGAAAAAGAACCTCAAGCCTGAAAGAGAGGCCTCTGAGCAAAATTTGTCTGCCGTTTCACGCCCTGAGTTGAATGGGACGCTGATGACCTGAGATGTTAAAGAGCGTCCATAAATAAATCAATCAAAAAAATCTATGAGCCCTACCGCCACGGGTGACCGAGATCATTAAGGCGCGGGAGGTCTGGGGTTGAATCCCGGCAAGACCGTTCTCTTTGACTGAATTTTTTTCCCAGGTTTTCCCGAATCCTTATAAATGGCAAATGCTGGGGAGGTACCCTAAACTTAGGCCTGGAAAGTTTCCTTCAATTAAAAAAAAAAAAAAAAAAAAAAAAAAAAAACTTCCCCAATATATCATTTCATCTCATGTATCAACAGTGTCCATCGCCTGTGGTGTCTCAGTAGTAAAAACGGGCGTTAAACACTAATAAAAAACATTGATGAGCCCTGCAATCCTTTCTTGGTATTCACATATAACCTTCCTGTAAACAAATGCTCTTTTAAGGTTTGTTATTTAGTTGTAGGGGAGGGTTATCAACATCCTCGTGTGTACATTGTGGCATATGTATTGTATGTATGATGTAATACATTTATAATGTGATTTAGTTAATTTGCAGCAGATTAATATAACGAATTTTACTTTCATCTTTCGAGCCAAGCGAGTGGGATAACTACGTAGTTACTTTACAGACAGTTTAAAGGACGTGGGCTGCGTCTCCATTCTTGGGATGTCGTACCTGGTCCCAATACTTCTACAGCTTAAACAATCCCGGTTGTGTAATAGTACATTTCTCATTGTTAAAGATTCCTTGAACATTCTCTACCACCATTTTACTTTATTAAATGTTAAAATGATCACACAGTGTTTAAATGTTAGGAATTAATGAAGAGCCAACATTATTCTTGACTAATAAGGACTTATCTGTACAATGAATTAATTAGCATTTTTTATGTTTAACCATTTTTGGATAAGCTTTCACAGTAATTCAAGGCCATGTATGCTGGCTGATTTCTTTTAATCAAAATAAATAAAGAGCTCCAGACACTAATTATTCTATCGGCAGTTAAAACACAAAAGGGAGGGATTGAGGTAAGATTGTTGGTGAAGACATTGAAGTTATGTGGCCCAGCGCTTTCACGTTTTAATTTAATCCCTTGAGACCTTTGCTGTAATAGTGAGGCAAATGTATTGAAGAAGTTAAAACATTTATTTTTCCTGTTATGGTGCTCGAGTGTGCTTAGAGCTTCTTCTCTTGTGGAAATGATTACACCAAACAGAAACTGAAAACAGATCTGCAGTCTGTTCTCCAAACACGTTTCTCAGCCAATGTTGGATGTCACAACAGTTTTTACCTCCCTCTTTGTTATTTTGTTCTTTTCGTGATTGTTATGAGGTAGATCTTGGTGATCTGTTGATACCCGTAGACCCAAGGACGCAGGTTCAAAGTTGGATAGGCTCGATGAATTTTTACGGCGTAAACTCCTAAGTACTGCTTCCTTCGGAAGGAAAACAAAGCCGTGAATCCCGTGTCGTAGATTTACGGCATGTAAGAGAACCTCAAGTTTGAAAGAAGAGTTTCTGAGCAATATCTCAGCCGTTTCATGCCCTGAATTGAGTGGGAAATTGATGACCTGAGATGTTAAAGAGCGTCCGTAAATAAAACAACTAAATAAATTTTTAATGTTATGATTACAGAACATAAGGTATGTTCAAGTTAATTGTTATGTTTTTTCCGTATCAGAGAGTCGATTTGAAGGTAGGATTAAATTTTTTTTTACGTTAAGTTTCAACTTCTTTTGTGGAAATTAAGACATGCTATTTTCCTATACTTTCCCCCCCTTCAGAACAAGAATGTTATTTAAGTTTACAGTATTTCTGAGTAGTTTCACACACACACACACACACACTACTAGATATTTCTCTTCCTCATCATTTCGAAGCGTACTACGTAAAGAGCCACTTTGAATCTCATTAGTATTTCTGTTTGACTAAAATTGACATCAAAGTCAAGTAATTGCATTGATCAAGAAGGGGGGTTTACCTCGGCCTAAGCTGGAGAGCTTGGTAACTACAACGATTCACAGGTAATGGGCATCGTATCGAGATAAAACATCGTATCAAGATAAAGCATCATATCGAGATAAAGCATCGTATCGAGATAAAGCATCGCATTACTTGTAAACGTAATAGCTGAAGACCAAAGGCATCAATCTTTGCTAATGGAGCGTTTCGTTGGAGGCAAATACGAAAAAAATATTGCCTATGAAGTTTTAACAATGATTTATAACGTTTTATGACTTTCGTTTAACAATAATGGAGAAAAGACCACACTACTCTTAACGCATAAGCATAAACAGAAATAAAAATGGGTTTCCAATCCCAAATTCTAGAAGTTTATTTAATAAATAAGACGTGAATTAAATCTAATTTAAATCAGCGGAAAACAAATGTTAAGTTACGCATAGTAAATAGGGATCACACGATTTTAAGATACAAACTTCAAATTAGTAATTGGTACCGAAAATTAAAATAAGTTTAGAGAGCATTGGAATGGAATGGATGTGAGAATAGGTAGCAAGGAATCAGGAAGAAGCATAGAGGTGTAGTAGGACACAGAAGTAGTATGCAGAGAGATGCACATGTATTTCATGAGTTCTCAATGTAGATCGGGTCTAGCGTGGATTAGATTGGGGACATCGAAGAAGACTTAAGTCGGTCCTGGTGGTGTAGTGGTTACCATACTTGCCTCCTACGCCCAAAACACCCGGCCAGGATCGATGGATTTTTTCGGGCGTAAAAATCCTAAGAATGGCTTCCTTCGGAAGGGAAGTAAAGCCGTGGGTCCCGTGTCGTACATTTACGGCACGAAAAAGAACCTCAAGCCTGAAAGAGAGGCCTCTGAGCAAAATTTGTCGGCCGTTTCACGCTCTGAGTTGAATGGGACGCTGATGACCTGAGATGTTAAAGAGCGTCCATAAATAAAATCAATCAAAAAAGAAGAACAAGAAGAAGAACAAGAAGACTAAAATAATAGATGGGATTGGGCAGAGAATATGTACTTTTTATGGATACAAAGAAAACTGGCAGCACATTCTAATGAACCGCCCAGATAACAAACAGTGGAAGTTGAAGGCACTGGGAGCTAAGTTTGCTAAATGGAATAGGGACAGGTTAGCATGTTGGGATTTGTTTGCACAGCAAAATAACTGAAGCTTTCTATGCTAAGTGCGTGGAATTAGGAGCGCTTTCTTAGAGTTTTTAAGCGTTTGTGCTTAGATGATAAATATAAATGTATTTGATTTGAAATAAAAAAAATTATAAGTCATAAAACCCATGCGAATGGTGTTGTACAAACATATAAAGATTGATCGTTACTACTAATAACATACTTATAACGTTTTATGATTTTTTATTTGTTTATTTAAGGGCGCTCTTTAACATTTCAGGTCATCAGCGTCCCATTCTAATCAGGGCGTGAAACTGCGGACAAATTTTGCTCAGAGGCCTCTTCTTTCAGGCTTGAGGTTCTTTATCGTGCCGTAAATGTACGACACGGGACCCACGGCTTTACTTCCCTTCCCAAGGAAGCCATACTTACGATTTTTACGCCCGAAAAAAATCCATCGATCCTGGCCGGGTTCGAGTCCGCGACCTTGGGTTTAGATGGCAAGTATGGTTACCACTACACCACCAGGACCGACATAACGTTTTATGACTTTATGCTAAACAACATTGGAGAAAAAAGAATATCCTCTTAGTGTGTAGGCATAAGCGGAAATAAAGTTAAATGTCCAATTCTAAATTCTAGACAGAAGTCAAATTAATTAATAAGACATAAAGTCTAGTAAACCAATACGATGTGACTAAATCAAACGTGAGAAACATATATGCAATATAACATTATATACATAATAAGATGTTACGGTACATATTTTGGTGTTCTGTCAGAAATATTGTGCTATAAATTACACTTTTTGGAAATAGTTTCACAATGCACTGAGATTTTCGCCATATAGACAGTTGATGAAGTCTTTGCTTTTAGTTTTTTCGGAAGATAAAAATTTGGTGATCTGTTTAAAGAACAATAGCTGAATTCTGTGCTTTCCTCTTTCATCAGATATCAGCTAACCAAGATTTTGCAATGTTACTCTAGAATAATTTGTAAAAGACATAAATAAATTCTCTATGCATCTTGACATATCAGACCTTTAAAATATCTACAATTTGATTATTCTATTCATAAAATAAATTTTCAAGCCAACAATGAAACATTTAATTGTTTAGAAAAACTAAACTGACGTTTAAATAGTAAACATTATTTTCTAAAGATAGAACGTAGAATGATGGACAATCCTAACTCCATTAAACAGCAGGACTCTAATCGGGTTTTGTTCTTCCCAGGTATTTTAACTGCGAATATCACTGGATTCTGAGCATAATCAACCTAATACAATAATACAGTACAAATAGAAACAATTAAAAAATAAGTCACTGAATCAAACAGTAGATGGCGTTTATTTTTTAATGTTTAACTGTTTGAAGCCCATTGAGTTTATATACTTTGTGGTTACTGTGATGTTTTTGCTGGTTAAGTCACTTTTGCTCATTAGGCAGTTGTTTTTCATAAGTACACTGATTTTCAAGGATTCACCTTCACTCTCTAACACGCTGCACTCATAAATGAAGTGATCCACTGTTTGCATGTCAATTATTGGGCTTACTTTAATTAGTTAACTGATAGTCTGTTATTTAAAACTTGGAAAATTTCGTTGGTAGTTTCATAAGGTTTGTCATTTTCTGATGCTGTATAGACAAGTCGTATTTTATGGCGCTGCAGGACTTTTGCTGTAGCTGCACCCCTTCGCTTGATGCCAGTTCATTTCCGTGAATACCAACCAATGCGAGCCTTCAGCGTCCAGCTGTTTCTACGTAGAGCCGCCACTCTTTTCCTCATTTCTACAATTGGGTGCTTATGATTGCTTAATAATTCAAGGTCACAGCATTGTCATCATCATTATCATCTCTCCATGGATTAGGAGAATTTCCCTGCTCTTGCCTCATGTCTCTCTCCATCTTTATCTTCGGTCTTCCAATATCTATTTTCCCATATGTTGATAATCATGTGACATTTTAAGGTAGTGTGTTTTATCCATCCTCTGATGTCGGTCCTGGTGGTGTAGTGGTTACCATACTTGACTCCAAAACCCAAGATCGCGGGTTCGAACCCGGCCAGGACCGATGGTTTTTTCTGGGCGTAAAAATCCTAAGTATGGCTTCCTTCGGAAGGGAAGTAAAGCCGTGGGTCCCGTGTCGTACATTTACGGCACGAAAAAGAACCTCAAGCCTGAAGGAGAAGCCTCTGAGCAAAATTTGTCGGCCGTTTCACGCCCTGAATTGAATGGGAAGCTGATGACCTGAGCTGTTAAAGAGCGTCCATAAATAAATCAATCAAAAAAAAAAAAAATCCATCCTCTGCAAATGATTTCTCCATCTTTCTGTATGTTGATTTATTTTGTCATTAATTGGAGAAATATATAATTTTTTTTTGTTTATTAATTTTATTTGGTTCATTAATGTACCTATCTTAATAGGTCTAAGCTATTTCTGCCGAATTTATTATATCCCATTAATTTTTCTTTATGGCCCATGTTTTACGATCATACTACTTTTGGAATTACACTGTTTTGTAAAATTTAAAGCTTATTTCTTTTCTTGTTTTGCTTTTTATTGTTCTTGTTAATATTATCGAGGTTATTTACTTTTTTATTTATTTCTTGGTTGTATTGATATGGTATAATTGAATCCTAAATAGTTATATTTTTGTACTTGCTACAGCACATCATTTATTACTATTTTGAATCTACGAGGATACTTTCCTTGAAAGATCATTACTGTAGTTTAATGGTTAAGATTTTGAGTCCATGTTTTTCTAACATATTTCCCAGTTCAAAAACGATTTCCTTCAAGTCATTTTCTCAGAGTATCATCAGCATAGAGTAGCACATTCATTGCATTATTCCTATTTAATGAAATTCCTGAAGGTATTTTCCTATTTATCTCTCCTAGAATTTCGTCCATATATATATATTAAAACATTGCGGGGAGAGACTTCACCCTTATCTTAAATCACTATTACTATAACTTCTTCTGAACTAATCCATTTTCTAATCTAATCCTTGTTTTAATTTCTTTGTACATATTTTATAGTACTTTTATTAAATGTTTGGGGTACTATTTTTCTAATATTTTCCAAAGTTGGTTCTCTGTACTCTATCATACAATACTCATATCATACCTTTTCTAAACCTATGAAGGCTATATATGTTAGTAGATTAAATCTCTTCTACTTTATATTATTTAACTTAATGAAAATAGAGGATGAACCGGCAGGGCAATGTCGGCGGAGGCGGGGAGTATATTACCCCTCCACTGCGCAAGGCTTCAGTGTTAGTTTAAATCTTGCGCAAGTAGCACATCGCCGATACAGCAGCCAGCCTCACCGGCCGGCCGCACGCCGCGAAACCGGTTGCGTGAAGGATTGATCACTCTGTATATTGTCTATACAGTCACATCCTTTCCCGAAACCACTTTGATTTTCTAATAATATTGAGTGTTATTTTTTCTAATTGAGCATTGGTTATTTTAGTGTATAATTTATAAGCAGTATTCAGGAAACCGATGCATTATGTGTTTCCTCGAGCACAAAATTTAGCCTCGAACATTTATTTCGCTCACCTTTCTTCAAAATTGCTATTACATTGACTTGATACCATGACTTTGGCATTTGTTTTTTTCCCGCCAACGCCTATTTCTATATATCAATTAATCAGCTCTGCAATTCTTCACTTCCATATTCTGTGTTGAAATCATCATGTCCTGGATATTTTTTATTTTTCATGTTTTATTTCCTCTTCTGTGATTTAATGTACTGAATTATCAATTTCTTCGTTTTCTTTTATTTCTTCTAACATTTCTTCCAAGATAATTGCTTATAATATTTTTTCCACTCTTGTAGAATATTAACTCTATCTCCCTGTAACATTTTAATAACTTTATATGCAAATTGTTGCCTGTCATGTTCTCTTTGACTAATAAATTCTCGCAGAATCTTTGACTTCATTACATTCTCTGTTTATGATAATGTTTCTCTGTTTCAGTTGTTTTCATTTCTTTTTTATTTGATAGATTCATGTATTTCTTCATTCCATATTCTAAATCCTATTCTTATTCGATTCTTTTTACTTTCTCCTAATAGCTGTTTTTCTGATAGCTTTTTCTGTATTCATTCATTGTTTTTCTAAAGTATCATCATCTTGTATATGCTTCAATATCATTTTCAGCCTTTCCTGATATGACCGTCTTGGATCTTGTAAAAGATTAATTTTATAAACTATTTGTTCTATGTTTACTTTTCTTTTTATCATTATTCTTTTCCTTCTTGTCCATAAATTGAATTTGGGAATTACCAAAAAGTGGTCTGAGCTAATAACTTGTCCTCTATACATTCTTGTCTGTTTAATATGTGCATTTAATTTTATCTACTGTCTATGTGGATAACGGCTGTTTTGGATTCACCATTGTTGTCATGTAGGGTTTCTAGTGCCTCTAGAGACCTCTGCCAGCTGTTTGGTTTGTTTATTGAAGTACCGGTTGTCAAGCTCGATCCTAAATTGACCTACGAAAACAATATTACCTTTGAATATGGCAACACCTGAGCCCACTTTTGTTCACTCTTGCTTCCATTAGGGAGCATTTACCACGATAGATTATTTTCATGTTTGTATCATTGTCTCTGACGATGTGAAGTCAATTCACTGGTTTCCCTGCATGATTAATGAAGTAATCTTCATAATTCTCACCCTGTTATATTGCGCCATGCATCTAGTACTTCTACTTTGATGTAATTGGGCATTGAGCCTGTAAGACTACAGGCAGCTTCATTGAATATAGTTCTATATGCTTAAGCTCTATATTTATATGACCGACCAATTCTTGGGATTTTGCGTTTTTTTTTTTTTTTTTTTTTTGCGTAGTTGTGTTTTATTGAAATAAAAGTTCAATTTTTATTGAATATACTGATACACGAGAAGGTACACTCATTTGTGACTAAGAGAAGAATTGAACTGAAATCTGGACTATAAAGTATTCAGAGGAACAAAGAAACAAGTGCCCATCGCTTGTTGTTTACTAAAAATATTCACACGTGCCTTATTTGCCGCTATGTGCGCTAGCGTGGCTGTTTGTAAAGTTTATCCTCTAAGCCACTGAAATGCCAATGGCAGGATACGTGAAATATTGCTATAAAAGCTGAGGCAAGGAGAGAGAGAGAGATGCTTTCCATAATTTATTTATAGCTTAAAAAAAGGACGATACACAAGGGAATGTTAACGTAAAGCAAACATCAACTTTCAAACTGCCCTCTGCATGTACAAGGAATAGAATTCAGAATAAGTTTATATCGTTTTGCGTGCGAGTCAATTGGGTGTGGCCAGTGCACGTGCGCGTGATAAAACAAAACAGCCACCCTTTGCAAACACATCATACCTACGTGACTTAAAGGTTTATTCTCATATTATCCCGTACGACCATCTTTCATCTTCGACTTCTTGGTTTTCTTTCGTTAATTCCACAACACACGGATAAGTGTGAGAAAACAACAGCGTAATGCAGACAAACCTACAATGCTAAAGAATTTATCTCTCCAATAACTAACGTGTTGTTCTCTCCCTTTGTACAGCAGTACTGAAAAAATATGGTAGCTGACAAAAGTGGGCGATGATAAAAACGACAATAATGTAGTTTATATATTTTTTTATTTTCCGCCTTAAAGGAAAAGAAACAGGCATAAAGCCAAGAGAACAAAAAAATTGTACGTTCTTCTAAGAGAGGGATGGCGAAAAGAAAAAAAGAACGCAAAATAAGCCAAAACTAGATAAAAACCAACGCAAAAACATAAACGGAATAGGAAACCAAACAGACAGAAAAATAATACGAAGAAGAAAAGCAGAACAGAGAAAGATAAACAAATTTACAAAAGATGCCTTCTAAACCCAAGATCGCGGGTTCAAACCCGGCCAGGACCGATGAATTTTTTTCGGGCGTAAAACTCCTAAGCATGGCTTCCTTCGGAAGGGAAGTAAAGCCGTGGGTCTCGTGTCGTACATTTACGGCACGATAAAGAACCTCAAGCC
Organism: Metallyticus violacea; assembly: GCA_030762175.1. Lineage (NCBI taxonomy): Eukaryota > Metazoa > Arthropoda > Insecta > Mantodea > Metallyticidae > Metallyticus > Metallyticus violacea. The sequence goes on from CM060844.1 coordinate 55,342,037, forward strand.
TGAATGAAGGGGGCTCTGAGCAAAATTTGTCGGCCGTTTCAGCCCTGATTTGAACGGGACGCTGATGACCTGAGATGTTAAAGAGCGTCTGTAAATAAACTAAATCAACAACAACAAAATTACTCACCCATAAAGCTTGTTGCAAAATTTTTGTAAGCAATGTTCAGTGCATTCAACATTTTCTTGAGAATGTTGGCTGTTAACCTCAAGTCTTATTCCTAAAAATGTACTATTTATTAAATAGACTATGAATAATTTTATGTCATAGTGTTAACATGGAACATCAATGTTCAAATAGTGTTCCAACTTGTCCAATTGACTTTGTCAACACAAATGAATCATAAAAACGAGGCTGATTGTTTAAGAGTTTTTTTTTTTGAATGATTTATTTATGGACGCTCTTTAACAGCTCAGGTCATCAGCGTCCCATTTAATTCAGGGCGTGAAACGGCCGACAAATTTTGCTCAGAGGCCTCTCTTTCAGGGTTGAGGTTCTTTTTCGTGCCGTAAATATACGACACGGGACCCACGGCTTTACTTCCCTTGCAAAGGAAGCCATACTTAGGATTTTTAAGCCCCGAAAAAATCCATCGGTCCTGGCCGGGTTCGAACCCGCGATCTTAGATTTAGGAGGCAAGTATGGTTACCACTACACCACCAGGACCGACTGATTGTTTAAGGCATAACACAATATGACACAGGTATACCACACTATTTTTCAACTGCTATGCAATCCCTGCAGCCATTATCAGATTACTGAGAACCACTGCATCAACTTGCAAGCACAAAGGTTGACGATGTTGGCCTCTTCTTTGCTTATCAGCATCAGTCACGTCTGTACAGCCTTGTATAAAATGCTGGCACCATTTCAACATGACTGGACGCGTTTGGTCCATATATGGCCGAAATTTCACGATGAATATCTCTGCAACTGAGACGTTTTGCCAGCAAAAATGGTACTTCGATCTTGGAGTACGTTTCCAATTGATGTGGCATTTTTGCACTCGTGTTGTGTTGCACCTCTTATCGCTACTACAGTTGTATTTTGTAATTTTGTGGGAGGGATCACATTTAAAATTACCTGGGCCGGATGGATGGAGGCTCCTTTGTATTACTTTGTATTCTTTCTAAGCATTTCAATAAATTATCTACACGTAAAAACAATCTGCGATGTTTCAATATAAAACATTTATGTGCGTCTAATCAAGTGTACTGACTACATGAAACCAGTTTCAATTTTTGTGTATGTGTTTATATTTGCACGGTTGCTAGCATCAAAAGCGCCTCTTGAAAAGCTCCAACATTTTGATCTATTTCTATGAATCGGCTTTCTATTGCATTGGTTCATAATCAGCTACAAAAGCGGAGGGTATAACTTTCCTGCTGGATTTTTTTCAGTAGTTCCTCCTTGCCTAAAAAGACGAATACAGGGAAACTTTAAGCATGATATATGCATTATCATTAATTCACCATTCATTGTTTTGGAAAATCGTGATAACTAGCATAGGATATTAAACAACTATAAAATATTTGATCACGTAACCATCCCAAAGTGCGGTTTGTTATTGCTGATTTTGTGTTTTAATGTCCTTGCTTAGCTTCTTTTGTTAATATCTGTTTTCAGACGTGTTTTTATTTCTTTAAAATGACAAGTTCCAGTATTGCATTTAAGACATGTCTAACAGTTTTACAACTCGTAAAACAGATGATCAGAATGCTAAAAATGAATCGCTGAAAAAGTTGACACACAAAATGCAATATTTCGGATAACTGCGTATCCTGAAGCTTTCGGTTAATCATCACTTTATTCCGTCTATGAAGAAGGTTACCCAGTTATCCGAATGAAGCCAGTATACCAGTTTTTATCACTCAGAACTTTTGTTTGTATTAAGTAATTCTATAACAGAGCTCCTGTCGTTTCCATTTCTATGTACACAAACACACAGACACTCGCACACACCCTTTTTTCTTTTTGTATCCGCAATATCGCAAAATTTATTGAATTTTTAGTACTTCACTGATCATTTATGATTTTATTGTTTTGTCATTTAATTATCCTATAAGCTGATTTCTATTTTTCATATTTAGCATATACGTGTATATTTACACACATACATAATTTTATTATTGTTACTTTGTATTTTTATTTTTTTTCTCTTTCTTGTGTATCATATTTAACCCGTGCATAAAATAAATTTATATGTATATAGAATTATATAATAATGTACCAACCACCACTACATATTTGTGTGAGTGTTTAAGCGGATTTTCGCAGTGTGTGGATATTTTGTGATTAAGAAACCAACAGAAACATCACTACATTTGGTAACCGTTGTGCTATACCTCTTTTAAATTGGTATTAGATCAGTACAAACGCCGATGTAAATAAAACTCGTGTATAACTTCTGAAACAATAGTATGATCAATAAATATCTTATAAAATTCGATCTTAAATGGGCTTAATAACCAATACAGGGAAGTTATTCAGTACCCAGATCTGGCACAACAAATGAACCAAGTATTCTAATTCTAATGTCGCCACCTCCAGTGCAGAAGAGATTATCACACTTTCTCACATCACTTGTGATAATAGTCGCAAGTTTTTGGTCATTCGATTTGTTATTGAATTTTAAGAGCGAACTTTAAGGGTCAGGTAGAGAAATAAAAGGCAACTTCTTTAGCAATGAAAGGACAGCCGAGGTGTGATATCTCCGCTTTTATTGGCATCCAGGAATGATTTATTAATTGACTAGAGCAAAAGTAGTATGTCGGAGTTCTTCACAAACATTCAACATTCAAGTACAGATATCAAAATGTAAATAATATCATTTTAATAATGAACAAAAGATGACAGTGTGATTATTTATGAACGAGGAGATTATGTTGAATGAAGGTACAATAAAGCCACAGAACGTAATAAGTCAGCTAAATACTGCCCCAAAATAAGTCTTTGTTTCCGTAGCAAAAACAGTCTCTCAGAAATTACTTTAAAATTAGAGATAATGAAGCAGTCTTTGTGAATTCTCTGAACAGAACTGAAAATTGCTAACAGCCACCAAGTTCAGGTCATTTCATTACTGTCCATGAAAAGCGGTTTTGAAAGTTCACTGATTCGCCAGTTCATTAAGAATGCTGCATTCACAAAACTATGAATGACTTGAGGGATTCAGGCATGGGTTTCACTGAATGATGTCAACAACCTTCTGACCCACATGAGCAGACTGTAAAACTCGCACTCGAAAATTTGTAGGCACTCGGATGTAATATGAGTTTGACTTACATTTCCTGCACTCTCATTTTGACTATTGGCCAGAACATTTAAGAGGCAGTGAATGAAGAGAAATGGGGGAGATTCCAAGGACATAAAAGAGATGGAAATGAAGTGTAAGGGAACCTCTAAATGACTACTGACTACTTTTACTTTGCTTTTTTGCAGCAAAGTGGAGAAGAAAATAGTATACCTAAAGTTATTTTAAAGTGCTGTAACTATATTGTGAATATTTATATATTTTTGTCATGAGTATATGTGAAATATTAACTATAAATCACAAATGTTTAAATATTTCATTTCAATGTTATAAAATATTGCCACATGCTAAAGCCAAGCACATAATTACATTAAGCAAAATGGATAAAATAATTAACGCAGCTGGATGTCATGGAAGTTACATATGAACTAATACACAATTCTTGTTTGTCATTTAAATAAGATGGATGTACCATGAGATGGGGACATCCTCCTAGACTTTTTTCCCGTTTATTATGGATTTTCCCATGTCCACATAAACGTTTAAATTACGAAATTAAGACAAATCTTGATAACATCAATTCCAATCTTGTAAATCATTGGTCAAAATGGGTATAAGCAACGTCCTGTTTAAATAGGGTCACAAAAAGCGAGTGGGAAGCTCAATAGGAGAATGAATAGTTATTCTGTCGCTCTGCATGAGTTGCTGAGACTAATTGCTGACTACCAGGCCAACCGGTGTTAAGAGCTTGGCTGTAGTAGACCTTTCGAAGACAACAAGCTTGTCGTTTCTTGCTTACATGTAAACCTGTTGCTGTAAAAGAACATCATGTGAAGTAGATCATTTCTGCTAACGTTCTATCGTCAATCCTATGCTCACAATAAACTCCGGAAATAATTAACTCTTGTAGTTCATCGTGAAAATATACAATTGATACGTGGAAATTAGGCACGTGTTTAAACCTATGCCACAAAATATTTCATTTCGCTGGCCTGGCCTACTTGCCTCCTAAACAGCATGCAAAATGACTATATTTTCAAATTTATTTGGAGCTATCTAGTCAAAGAGGTGTAAGGCAGGGTTGAATTATGCCACCCCTAATCTTCAATCTTTTTATTGACGACATAATCGAGGAGCTGCTGCAAGAAAATACGGAGACACCAGGGGGGAGCCATACATATATCAGCTCTGTTACACGTGGACGACAAGACAACAGTTTCTGCTAAATAGATGGCCTACATTTGGACTAAACAGACTACAACGTAATACGTTGAGTACAAGTGAAACAAAGATTATAGCCTTCCGTTCAAGAAAGGAACAATTAATAGCAAAGCAGAGATATGAACATATGCAGAGCAGAACGGGATAAGTGAAGACTTTCGTGTACCTAGGACTAACTTGCTCAATGAATGGAGGATGGGCGAAACTTAAATGAATATAAAAGCCGCAAAAACTCTCCGTATACTAAGCAGAATTCCAGATGCACCTGTTAGAGGGCTGTTAGAGACAGTGTACAGGGCAATAGTACGATCTACAAGGAGTTGTGGGGCAGAAATTTGGGTTTGGGAACGAATAGAGAAATTAGATCCACAGCAATCTTCGGAATCTTAAGAAATCTGGTGTCTACAGCGAGATTATAAAATGCAAGAACCGAGCAGTGAAGTACGGCTACAAATTGTTCACAGAAATTAGACACTAATTACACCGATTTGTCATCATGAGTAGCTGAGAACGCGAAAGGAGTAGGAACTCGGTTTCAAAATTAAGAAGGGATATGTAAACTATAGGAATGGGTAACATTTAGGTACGAGGGCAGGGAAACAAAGGGGGGCTTAGAGGAAAATCAAGAAATACCCGAAAGATATTAATAGGCAGCTGACCCTTTCGGAGTGTGCAGAAAAAGTTCACTGGAGACATAATCAGAACTGAAAATAGGATAGAGAATGGAGCGTTACATCCAAACAGGGCTCGCTTTGGTGGATGACCAAATTAACAGACAGAGAGGTACGAAAATCTGTTATATATGTGCGAAGAAATAATCTTGGGAGCATATTCTGGCGTACTGCAAAGGGACGGAAGAGGAGGAAAAGGTATCCACCAGGCCCGTTTGTTAACGGGGGAGAGAGCAGTGGCAGTGCTGGACTTTGCTGGCAGATAGGAAGGAGGAAGAGGGAATAGGTAAATTTTTAAATAGAGTAAGACAACTCAGATCGGAAAAGGCAGACAACCGGAAGGCAGAGGGATAGGGGACCATAGGTCACAATATTTTGTACATATATTAATTTCAAAAATTGTATTAATAATGAAGCATTTAACTACGTATTATAGAGTCATTATTAGCAACAGAGAGTAGGGCACTTTGTTTAAAAGGCTAACCAAGTCCGTTAAAAACAAGAATAGAAAGGGAGAATAGTGATTAGTCGATATTTATGAATAATGGTTGCCTTGGTTTTTGCAAAGTAGTCGAGGGAAGTCAGTCAACGAGGCAACACGAGATACCTATTCGCCGACTTGTAAGTAATTAATACCATTTATTATGTCTTAGCTTCAAGTATAATAAATTGTGATGCAGTATATTCAACACCAATAGTGTTTATTGTGCAGTATATCCCGAAGAATCTTTTCCTAACAAGATGATTAAGTTATGTTTAGTTTCGTTGGGTTTGGGATTAATGTCGCAGTACGCCCCAGCCAGTGTAGGTTTATGAATAGGTTTTTGCTCTGTAGGAAGCCTGCGTAAAGACAATATGTATGAATGTATGTGTGGGGTTTAGTTATTAATTGTCTTACTTTTCTTTTCTTTTCATTTTATTTTATTTATTTATTTTTAAATTTTTTCCATTTTTTAATTTTAATTAATTTATTTATATAATTTTTGGAATATATAAACTGAACCTTAAGTCCTTCTATGGAACAGAAATCATCATAGACATAGCGGAAACTCTTATATCAATGGGAAGAGTATCTTTCCAAGTTTGCATTCGTAATAGGCGCCGTGGTCTATCATAAAATTTAGCTGCTGGAAGGTTGTCATGGCGAAAACATGCCGTTCACTGGCGCACTTAAAGATTTCTCCCTGTTACAATTTGCTAAATGTGAATCCATTATGGCGGTACAACGATGAAACATTAACAAAAACCACCTACAGTCAAAACAATGCGTGCATGTTGTAAAAAGTTTGAAGCCACTGACTGATTGTATAGTGGACAACGAACAGGCCGGCCAAGAGTGTCGGTTGAGACCGTTGAGCGTGTGCGAGAAGCATTTGTCAGGAGTCGACACGTCACGCGAGCCAGAAATTGCATATTCCGCAGCCAATTGTCTGGCGTATTTTACTTTAACGACTTAAACAGAAACCATATCGGATACAGCTGTTGCAGGCCCTGAGTCCCGAGGATTGATTTCCAAAAGCGACTACAAGAAGATGGTTTTACTAAGAAACTGATTTTTAGTGACGAGGCCACGTTTCAAGTGTCCGGAAAAGTGAACCATCACAGTGTACAGGTTTAGAACACGAAAAAACCTGGTGTTCTGGTAGAACACGTTCGTGATTCCTCTAAAGTCAATGTATTTTGTTCTGTTTCTTCGTCAAAAGTGTGCGGTCCATTTTTCTTTGCGGAGAAAACTGTTACCAACCCAGTGTACCTGGAGATGCTGTCACAATTACATGCAGATAACCAGGATTTTATTTGTTAGCAAGACGGGGCTCCGCCTCATTTTCATCATAACGTTCGTGAGTAGCTCAATGCTAAAATTCCTCGTGTTGGATTGGACACACCGCTAGAGATACCTCCTCTTCTCCTATGGCCACCACGGTCACCTGACTTAACCCTGTTGATTTTTATGGGGTTATGTCATAGATCGTGTGTTCGTGTCACATGATTTAGCACACTTGAAAGAGGGGATCATGCATACAGTAGCTGGTATCGACAGTCAGATGTTGGGACATATGTGGCAAGAGCTTGACTACAAGATTGTCTGCTGCACCACTAGCGGAGGACATGTGAAACACCACACGAAACTTGGAAAGATACTGTATTCACTAATATAAGTGATTCCGCTATGTGTCTCATGGTGATTGTTCTATCGACCGCCTAAACCAGGAAAAGGCTTGAATCGTTTGTCTCTTAAGAGTTAAATACCAGCTTGTGCAATTTCACGTATTTCCTAGATGTAATGTGAAGACTCGTACGATCTCAGGACCCGTGCGATATGGATGAGTTAAATTAGTAACAATATATTTTGCAAATAAATACCACCACCAACATTCCCCCCACTTATTTCTGAAAACAATGCCGAAATTTTGTGAAATAGTCTCTGAAGCAAGCGATAGAAGCATCCGAGCATTTTCGACTGGCATTGCAAAATGTAAGCTAAGAGTGACTTAAAATTCCTCTAGAGAGTAACTCCTACTCTTTAGAGCTAAGTAAATAATCCGTGACTTAATTTTGGCGTGGTTTTATGTGTTCCAATCCTAACTTAGACCTTTAGTGATCAACTCCGGCAATAAATAGCCTATAGCTTAACAATGAATTTTGATGCGGCTTTCTTTGTTCGACCCAATGACTAAAGGGAACCTTCTAGTGAGCAACTGCGGTGTTTTACAGACAAGGGAATATCACCACTGAATTAGACGTAAGTAAGTAATGCTTATAAATTAATTTAGTACAATTTTGTTTATTTAACCCAAGCGAGAGCAACTAGTGACTGTCTAGTGACGAACTCCGGCGTTTTACAGAAAAAATAATATTACCACTGAACCCAGGAGTAAGTAAATATACTATAACTGAACTTTGGTGCGGTTCTCTTTATTCGATTCCAAGCTAAAGGAATTCAGTTCCATAGAGCAAATCCGGCATATACAAAAAGACAAATTCAGAGGCAAGTAAATAGCTTGTTTGTTCGCATCCGAGAATTTTCATTGTCAGAAGACAACATGGTGTTGTGTCATCTAACTCTTGCCTTTTGGTATTTACATGGCGCTGCTGTTTATGGGCATAAGCTCCCTGGTCTTAATCAGTTCCATCGAGAAGATGCCATTACAGTGGGATTAGACTTCCATTCAGCAAGGGCGGCACAGAGCCGTACCAAAGCCAGTAACTAATGCTAAACTCACTAGAGTCTGCCATTAATTTCCCCTAAAACACAACATACGCACGCTATATTAAGGCAGGATTAGTTGTGGTTCTGACTGAAATGTGTTTTCATAGCATACAATTCAATTTGCCTTCCACCTGCTGACTTAATGCCGCTAGAAGGGGAATTAAGGCAGACGCATTCTGAAACAGCAACACGTTGAAGCATTTTTCGACAGTGCGACAGTTTCTTTCACTGCTTTCTTGTCCTCCTTAGGCGTTACAGAGAGAGAGAGGAGAAGTATTGAATTAAATGCCTTTCTTCTGACACAATATGCACTTTGCCAACGTGTAAAGGGTTGGAATAAGTTGGAATATGCTAAATATATCAACTTGTTTCGTTTCAAGATTGCAGTGGAGGTGGCACAGTTTCCACCCTCAGGTTGTATTTTGAAGTGCTCAAGCTTATTTCTGCGTATAAAAAAATAGAAGTTAAAACTCCGTTAGAAATGTTTGTTTTCCTTTCTGTACCCGTGATAAAGGCAACATGCTCTTTTACCACGCAATAAAGTACTTGAACCTAACACAAACGAAGAAAACAAAAAAAGGTATTACTTTATTAATCTAAAATCTCAAGGCCTTTAGTTACCAGTGTAAAATGCAAACAGGCATAATATTCTTTAACAAGAGATGCAATATTATATCCATTAATCTCTTATTTGATATTTATTCTCGTTATTATTATTATTATTATTATTATTATTATTATTATTATTATTATTATTAAGCCCTTTTGTAATGCTTCTTATTTTAATTGATCTTGAATGCACCAATCTCCTTAAACAGTGTAATAACTTCCAAATGCTAACAATTCATAACTTAAACATGGAAAACCACAACGTTTCATTGAGCTTATTTATGATTAATAGCGGGCTATCAGTTATATAAGAAAATTAGCAGCATCATGTACAATTTAATATTTTATAGGATGCTCAATTTTTTTTAAATTGAGCGCCTCTGTCGGTTTGTTAGGTTGCCGGACCTGAAGGTTAACAGACTGTCATCTGTTTGTATTGCGATTAACGATTGTCATTAGTACGTGTTGTTATCGGCTAAAATGTAATGATACACGAAGGATCAACGCGTACAGATTTTAAAAGTGCATTTTAAGTACAGCTAATGTTATACAGAGACCGTTCAAAGATATTATGTAATTTTTGCTAGACGAAAAGCGCCTAACATGCCAACAGTGTAAAGACTAGTAAGGAAATTTGAAGAAAGTTAATTTGTCATGTGCGCAATGAAGTCGATTTGCCGCTGTTCTCAACAATTAAGCATATCAAGAAGCAGTTTGCAACTAATGTTAATAAAAGATCTACTTATGCACCCTTTTAAGATCGAACTAACACATAGGCTGAAGTCGACGGGCCCATTTGCAACGTCGAACATTTCAGCTCTCTCCCAAAGGCATTCAATTTGACCAACGAGATCGTGTGATTTGACACTATGTACTATTTTTATGGGGTATGTAAAACCTTGTGTTTAAGTGAACAGCCCGCGAGCCATCCCTTAACTAAAGGCAGAAATTAGACGTGACATGGTGAAATTCAGTCAGAACTTTGCTCTAAAGTAGCTGAAAGTTTTGCCAAATGATTGAAGGTGTGCCAACGAAGCAACGGAGGGCATTTGCCTGATGTTTTGTTTCATGTTTAATAACACTCTTTGTTCTATATATTGATTTAATAATATTAGCATTTTTCAAATAAATTATATGTTTTATTATTAAAATAAAAATTGTGTCCATTATGGGACACCCTATACTTCGCTAAAGTATGGAATTTTTCAAAAACAAGATGTAACTTCAATTACTCATATTTTCTTCAATTCCCATACAATTTCAGACATTCTGTCATTGGGTGATAACACAACAATTGCATTACCATTACAATACTTTTTTATGATTCTGATTGTTGTGATTGAATATAGATTTTCAAAGTTTATATTTGTGGAAATAACGACATTACCTCTGCATATTTGTGTTAGACTTATTCAATTTTATTATGAACGTGAACGCATTTTTTCAGCAGCCTTTCGCCATTTTTGTACATACGATTGTTTAAATGCAATCTGAGCTCTTTTCAAGATTCCCAGATTTAACACAGCAGAACATTGCTTGTGGAGCTATATGAAGGAACGCGTGTTCCTGAGCAAACCTATAAAATTGATGAGTTGGACTCCATTTATACACTGTGGCAGATATTCAAGAACATGATCTCAGAGCTGTTGTACAAGACATGGAATGAAGTATAACAACGGGTGGTAAAGCAAAAAAATCAAATTTATTATGTAATAAACCTATGTTATAAGAGAAATTAAAGTTACCTCTTACATTTGAAAAACTTGGGATTACATAGATGTTTTTCATATTTAAAGAATTATTTAACACTGAACTGTTTTTATTTGACATACGAATATTTAAAATATGTTTTGTAATTACATGTACTTATTTGAGAAATTATATTTATACGTATGTTTCATTGTTTTCCATTATATTTCATCATTGTATGAAAAACAATTCATACATTTGTAAAATAATTCCACAAACGACTCTAACAGCTCATTATTTAACAAAACACATTAAAACATATTTTTTCTGAACATTTTTCTATGTGCTACTTTATTCTTCTAAACCAGACAACTAAGAGTCAGGTCTGTAAAACACAGAAACTGAACAATAGCCAATTATTACTTGGGGGAAGAGAGGGGAAACCGCATGTGATCTGCACTAAGGTAAACAAATGAAGTAGTTTGTTATGAAATGTCGTTAGCAGGATCAGCCGATCTTTGTTAAGATTACCGATGTCAGAAGTACAGTTGAATATTCAGAAATGAGCTGCATAATGCTCATGTGCAACGAAATCAAAAGTTTTAGTGTTTAGTGCCTTAACACTGAAAATTCTCTCTTCTCCTCGACCCAAAGCTAGGCGAGAAGCCAACACTGATGAGCAAGCTTTGCTTGTATTCGGCACTATTGAGAACCCGGTTCTAAACAAATATGAAAGTTAGGTCAACTTTTTCTTTTTCATTACATCCTACAATTCTTTGTCATTATATTTAAATGCACATATTACAAGAATTTGTTCAATCAAGTATCTGTAGAAATACACAGGTTCATTACTATAAATGGCGGCAGTAGCAAGAAGTTTGGTTCAGGGCTATAGGTCGAGCGCCAGCAACGTGTAAAGCACAAATGAATCGTGAACCTTACATTTTTGAGTAGATTTTGAAAGTGTCTTCCTTCCATATCACGAAAATATGTTGCATTCACTCGTCTAAGCTCCTCAATTGAAATTCTGTTTATTTTATGTTCAAAATGAATCTGGAGTTTCTCTATTGCGTTGAAATTCTTGTGAAACAATTTATCTCTCAAATTATCCCATAAATAAAAACCACAACTGGTTACATAGGAAAGCGCGAGGGTCACAAATACCTCAATTACTGTACATATATAATCATTCTTGAAGCCACAGGTGTGCTTGTCTAGTCCAGTTGGAACCAACATACATTTTATTCTCTTATATCAAATGCGATAAAATTAGTGTTTGATAATTGATACGCATTTGTTGTCTCACAAGGATATCATTTAACAAAATACTTGATCTGAAAGTTGAGTTGTAACACTGAAATGAAGTTTAGACAAGCGGAACTAGAGGATGACTTGTAGCCCTCTTGCAGAAACTGCCTCCTACTACAGAAATTCTGTTACGTGCTCTGTATTTACGAGGCACACATTCTGGCAGATAAAAGCAGGAACATTAGCCGCTATAATGAAACACATGCGATGTTTTGTTTAGGCTCCAGCATTAGCGTATCAACATTGGTTTCGTTTAGCAAACCCTCCAGAGTTATGCAGGTAGATCGGCTAATTCCGTTTCCATTGGGTATGCAATGGGGGCTGCCTACGCATCAGGCACCGGAAATGCTAGGATTCGAACTTCACGTAAATTTACATTTAGTTCCGGTCTCTTCCAAAGCACCAATCTACGGTTTCGCTTCGCAGAATTCAACTAACCCTCTCGTTCCACGAACGGGTGAGTTTTTGGAGGTTGAGTTACTCATTACCCTTTGTTGGAATGTTGCAGCACTGGCTTACAGGAAAGGTATTCAAACTTGCTGGCTTCCAAATACACCAATAGTATTTCCCTATAAACTACCACTCCAAGTTATGCATACGTTCCTTTTGCTTCTTTATTTGATTCAGAAATAGGCAGTCACCGAGTGCCTGGCTCGAGAGGCTTACTACATGCTGCAGACCACAAAACCAGAGGCTTTCATCGATTTATAAACATCAGAGATCACCATCGCAGTCTTCGTCTATATACCTCATTATTAAATTTATCATTGAATAGCATTCAGCTCAAAACCGATTCACCATATCTGCAGGGCATTCCTCTATTACTTTTATTGGGTTCATTCTTTCTGCAATACAAAACACAGCTGCATAGTTTAGTATTTTTAGCAAATATCAAATGGATTTTCAACTTAATATTCCAAAAGTGGAAAGAATTGTACGTATGTCTTTATCAGTTTTTATTTGACTACCATACCATTACCTATGGATAATAAACTTTAAAAACATGTGGGTTAAGAAAGAGGCAAAGATAGAGAAACTGATAGCTTCAAAGACAAATTAAAATATCTAAACATTTAACACAATTTTAAAATTAACAGTAAGCTGTGTTAACATAATAAAGGATATAAGATTAAGGTACTAACATTTCGATTCGAGCTGGACCGCCATTTATGAACTTTTCTTTTTTCTCGAATGATACAATATTTTATTTCCACGAAGTTTTCATTCTTTCATTCATCCCGTTGGTTCTCTTACACGGCGTGACAGCCGCTTGTGCTTTGTAATTATTTATGCCCCCCCTTACCCTCTCAGAGGTAAGCACAAACGTCCAGCCGTGAGCAAGGCCGAAGTACCCGAATTATCCCATTCCGCCCGAAACAATCCAATCCAAGGGAATAACAATTCTTTCTACAACAATATGAAATATAGTTGATAATTATGCAGAGTCTATCAAAGACGAGAGTGAAAAATTACAAAGAAATTATATTAAGACTAAAAGAGAGTCAGGAGATAATTTTAGAAAATAAATATAAAAGAATAATTAATAAGTTGAATTCCTATTTCTATACTCTATTCGTTGAAAGAATGAGATGACGAAAACCTAGAATATTTACTATTTTCAACTCAGATGTATCACTGTGCCAAAGTAGTAGCAGATGTAATTACAGAGATTATACAGGGAGCAGTTTGAGACAGGAAAAGATGATCACAAAAGGATATAAAGGACCAGTGCACACTTCAATTTGAAATATACCATACAACACCGTATGAGAGTTGTTGAGCATATTGATATGTTACTGCCGCACATTAAGTAATATTCTTATCGTGTCTGAATGTCTTCTTTTACCTTTAAATCTTATTTATGAATATACTTCATAAAATAAACAAACTAACAAATAAATCCACTCTGAAGGACCGAAACCTACCATATTCGTCTTATCTTGAAAACTGACTCTAGACCAGTGATTCCCAACCTTTTTGCGTTCACGGCATCCTTGGGAATAAGGCTAGAAATTCGGAGCAGCCCTGTTAAATTTTTTAAAAAAACATGTTAAATTATTTTAAATTTTTAACTTTCACTGTTGACAGTTGACTAACATTAATGTGTTAAATTATGTTCAAATAAACACATCATAAGAAACATAAGAAATAGTTCTTTTTAATAATAAATTAAAATATAATTTATGGCCTGCTATTGGACAAAGTATATTATACAAATGTTTAACATACATTGACTATGAATTACTAAATTAAACGAACACAATTTCAAAAGTAGGGGACTAAAATGTAATTATAAATCATTAAAACAAACTTTGTCTTATTAATGTGAATTTGAGATTGATGCTGAGAACACAAACGTTTATCAGGCCTAGCAGTTGACAACGAAACACGCATATCATCCTCAAGGCTAAGCAGTCTACTTTTTGTTTTGGATTTGATTGTCTTTGGTGTGAGTTTGCGAGGTATAGGTGATTTCATTGTTGCCGCGTTTTCAACGTATTGAAGCTTAGTCGTTCTTTGTATTTTTGTACAATATAGTTTCAAATGTGATCAATATGTCAGAGTGTTCTGTTTTTGGGTGTTCTAATAACTTTGATCTTGATTATCATGTAGGATATTACTGTTTTACCAACAAGGTAATTTTCCCGAAACTACACAAAATAAAATTGTTGTATTTATGAGGTTGTCTCTTCTTATTGATCCATGGGTTGGACACCTGAGATGAGACCTAATCCAAGTAATGATTCGTCTTCCTCTTCTTTATCACCAATAATTGATATACTGTAATTTAAAATATATGTTTAAGTAGTCATTAGTATATGTTTATTCCTAGAATATCTACGACACCCTAAGATGCCGTTAAGTTGGGAAACCCTATCTATACTAAGCTACATATCACGATAAATCAATTAACCATTCAGTGTCGCACTGTTTATGATTAATCCAAGATATGAGAGAATTTTATAGCACTAAATCTTGAAAAAAAAAAAAAAACTGATAACGAATCTTAAAAATGGAAATGTATTAGCTCGTGAAGCAGATTTGAAAACATTCAAATGTACATTTTTACACAATTTCGCTTTAAAACTGACTTACTAGATTTTTAATTTCAACTTTTTTTAATCACCGTGTAACTCAGATATTTTTCTTTGTTATTCCCTGTCTCAGTACTTTCTAAAATATCTTAAATCAATGCTGTGTAGTTCATTAAATTTTGGTACAGCACACTTCTGAGAAACATTAACTTTATTAATAATTGGTTTGAATGTTGTAGATGACATTTATTACAATTTGTCATAGCCTCCACTTTACCACATGTGTAATATTGGTCTATTGTGATCATCATCTCAATGTATCATGTATCAAAATTCAAGAGAAAAAACGTTCTTCAATATGTTTTTATTTAAAAGTATTTTTTAAAAAAACACAAATAAAATATAATGTTACAAATGTTCTAGGACTATATTTGAAGGGGCAAAAGGATAATACTGAAATTAGAGAAATCTATAATGTGTCATGTTCGCTGGATAGAGTTTAGTCTCGTTATACTGAGAGTGAGAGAATAAGTATTGGATACTGCTGATACACAGAATGGGAGAAATGGGACAAGAGGAGTGGGGTCGACACAGCGATGCAGAGTAAAAGTAGTTTCCAATATTAAACATATACCAAGATAGCTGTTGTAAATATTTTATTTATTTCTCATATCATGTATAACTATTGTCTCCTCCCTGTGTAAAAACGGAAATTATCACTAAAATAAATAAATATATACTAGTGGTTAGAGAAAAATCTATATCTAACTGAAGAACAGCCTAAAGACTCCAAATTTATGTTTTTATTGTGTATTGGTGTGCATGTTTCACCCATCTAATATCAAAACGTCCTAGTTTCGATTTAGGGAGGGGGGAAGAAAGAAAATCTATGAAAATTTACTATACTATTATTTTGTATGAAAATTCTGTTCAAATATTTCAATCATAAGGATTTAAAGTGTATTGGTTGTGCCAATTTTGAAATGGGTTACATTTTTTGGACAAATGAATATTTGCAGAATAGCAGCGACTATTTAAATTGGATTTATTGAATTTGTACAAGAAATTTTGTATACAGTCTTACTAGCATTGCTATAAATAACAAACAACTAACTTATCAAGGGAATAAATGTAACATATTTCAAATTTGAGCATTTAGTAGTAAGTACAAAGACACAAAATAGAAAACGTTTTTAGTCCTGAAACTGAAACATTTTAAAAAATGTGATAATAAACATTGTTACTAATATCAATGGTTCACTGTTTTCATTTTGAGCTTTTCACTGATAACATTTTTCTTCTTCTGCCAAAAGTTCAACTTGCATTAGGTTAATAATATCTAACCTGCGTTTAAAATACATAACTTTCCTCTAATTAATCATGAGCTGTAATCTAAACAAAAACTAAATATGGTGTCTTATTCGTCTACATAAATTATATGGACCTGCGATGGAAAAACTTTTTAAAATTATGCTAATCTGTTAATGAGCATCAGGAAACACTTCTTGCACCTCTCCACATAAAATTAGACACCATGAAACACTTTGTTAAATCTTTGCAAAAAATGAGAATGCTTCAGTTACCTATGTAGTTAGTCTCCTTAGCTGTCAGAAACGAAGCTAATGGAGGGCGCATTTGTTGGCCTAGACAATGACTGAAATTGAAACAGGAGTGTGGATTGCCTTCAAAAGTGTGGTTACTAAGTTCTTAAGAAACAACAAGGGCCTCAGTTATGTAATGATCATTGAAAATATGCTGGAGAAATTCAACAACTTGGGATGTTTCTTGAGTTTAAAACTTCATTTCTGAATGCCCACTTGGATGTTTTCCCTGAGAATCTTGGTGCGGTAAATGAGCAGCAAGGGGAACGTTTTCCCCAAGAAATTAAGCACAAGGAAAGAACCAAGGCTTATGGAATATTAACATGATAAGACTATTGCTGGGTACTATACCATGACTTGCCAGAAACCTCACACAGGAGGAAAAACAACGCGTTCAGCTCCACTATAAACAGAAAAATGCAGTATAAAACATTTGACTAATTGTAAGTTGTTAATTATGACAATATAACTTGTATATAAGATATATTTAATATTTGCCATAGAATATGTTTCACTTCGTCACATTTTCATATTAAATTCAATAACGCTACATTCATATTGCTAAAGAATCGATGTATGTTGCGGAAAAATAAAATATTAGTTTATTTTGCCTGGAGGTAACGTCCCCTCTTTTTTTTTTTTGAATGATTTATTTATGGACGCTCTTTAACAGCTCAGGTCATCAGCGTCCCATTCAACTCAGGGCGTGAAACGGCCGACAAATTTTGCTCAGAGGCCTCTCTTTCAGGCTTGAAGTTCTTTTTCGTGCCGTAAATGTACGACACGGGACCCAGCTTTACTTCCCTTCCGAAGGAAGCCATACTTAGGATTTTTACGCCCCGAAAAAAATCCATCGGTCCTGGCCGGGTTCGAACCCGCGATCTTGGGTTTAAGAGGCAAGTATGGTAACCACTACACCACCAGGACCGACTAACGTCTTACAATTGATTAGAAAAAATGATATGTGGTAGAGAAAATGTAAAACTCATTTTTGGATTCAGTGCTCTAAGGAAATGTAGTGTAAATTACGAGAAGTTTATATGACCTTTCATTTTAATAAATAAAATATTGTGGGAATAATAACGAATAGAAAGATACTTAGATTACAGTGAGAACAAATATCAAATTAAAAAGAAGATCAATAACGAAATCACTCAGCTATAACTTTAAATTCTTACATTAATAATTAGGCATAAAGGAATTACTCTAGGATTGCGAAATAATAAAAGGTATTAATCTTTAATGACACTTTTCACCACCCCAATAATTTACTTGCATTCGAAATACGGCAATGAATTAAGCGGGAGAAAGTAATGCAACACTCACTTAAAGCACGTTATAATCTACTCTCTCAAGAGTGTGGGAGTCTATAAAGAACTAACACTACTTACCAGAAAAGAGTTCCAGGAACTTCTCCACGCCGTAATTGAGTGGAAAGCGATAAGCGGGATCCTTAAGCGCTTCCATGGAGTGCACCTTGATTCTTTTGATCATAAAGCTGATGTTATCGGGTTTTCCATCTTGATTAAAGTCTGCAACAGAGGCAAAGAAAAAATATTTTTAAAGCTGTTACGCTTCGTTTTGATGACTTGGAGAGGCACTTCCTAAAGAGGCTATTGGAAACTTCTAAGAGTTGCTGTTTACTTTTTTAAGTTTGGCTGCGGTTATTCCATATTTTATATCTCCCTTACCAGCTATACATAAAACGGGAAGATACTTTGTGGACCTCGATCAAGATATGGCTTGCAGTCTTTTCGTGCAAACCATGGTTGAAGAAGAAAAACCTTCCCAATTAAAAAGAAAAAAATACTTAATTGTCGCTGTATGCATACTTTGTTGTAAAGCACAAATTTCTTAAATTATATGCATATAAATTACTAGTCTCCAAGACATGTTTGACCCTAATAATGAAAATATATAATAAATAAACAAGATATTTGAAAATTAATAATTACAGACAGTTAAAACAACTTCCTCTAAAGGCAACATAAAAAAATTGCAATGACCTTGGCCAACATTTCATAAATTAAGGTCCTAAGATCTCAATTTATTTATTTATTTATTGGTGACATTAATAGGTTGCTCTGGGAGGAACTGGACGCCCCAGAAACAAACGACACCAAAATTCCAGCTCTTATATACGCTGATGATTTATCAATCTGCACATTATCTGTCGAGGGCCTACAGAAAGAACTCAACTAGTTCGAGGGTTATTGCGACAAATGGGGAATATCGTGAACGTTAACAACACAAAAAACTGCCCCTGTTAAAACTGGATCAGTTTAAGTAAGGAACACAGAATGTAAAATATTTCATCTTGTAGTAACTCTTAGTATGAATGAATACATAGACACTGTGTCTTTCAAAGCCCGGGGACGATCAGAGAATTTGCATACGTTGTCAAGTGTGCTTGATATACCTGTAACTATTATGAAGAATAAGTAAAGCGACGTGGTAAGTTATGTCACGTTCTAAGGCTCTGAGGTATGGGACTGAAAGAAAAGTGGACGAACTGAACAAAGTCCAAAACGAAATTCTAAAACGAGCATCAGGAGTAGGAAGGGATACTACCGACTGGGTTTTATGAGCATTTGGGAGCTATGAAGACACGATTAGTTTTAAAATAAGAATAATTAAGTATTTGTTAATAAAAGGAGATCGAACATCTTTGAAAGCTTTAACTACCATCAGATTAGTAATTGGGATCATAGATACTGGGCGATGAACATTAAAAGAAGTTTAGAGAGCATTGGGATGGAACGGCTTGGGAGAAGGGAGCAAGGGATGAAGTGTTTGGAAGAAGCTACAAAGAAGGCTTAGGGAAATTAACCAAAAGGATATAGAGATAGAATGCAGAGAGAAAACATAATTTAGTTCAGCCAACGAACTCAAAATCAGCTGGGGCAGAGAGATGCATATATATTCCACAAGTTCTCAAAATATATCAGATTAGAATGGATCAGATTGGGGCATGGAAGTGACTAATATAAGACATGAAGCTGGGCAGAGAATATGCACTTTTTACGGAAACAGAGATAGCTTACAACACATTCTAAAGGACTTCCCATGTACCGAACAGCAGAGATTGACTGAGCTTGGAGCTAAGTTTGCTAACTCGAATAGGGATAGGTTGGCATGTTGGGATCTGTTTGCACAGGATGACAACTGGCCAAAGATGGTTCTTTATATGCTAAGTTCGTGAAATTAGAAGCGCTCTGTTGGAGTAGATGGGTTCTTCGAGTCTGAATGTGTGCATGAGTGCATGTGAATGCAAATTCTTTTTTATAAGTGTCTGTGTAATGAACAGCATGTATGGTCGAAAGTTCATCCGAACGATGCTGTAGAAATAATGTTTGTAAATAATTGAGATCGGAGGGCTACAGAACAGCAACTGCCTTGCTACATTCTTGAGGCTATGGATGTGAGAGAAACGACTTATGGACTTTTCTAGAGCTTTTGACGCAGTTAATATAAATAAACTACTTTCAAAACTAATATTACTGCATTTTTCGGAGAACTGAATCCAGTGTTTTCAGTCCTGTCTCTCCGGCCGACTACAGTTTGTTGCAGTAGGAGATGGATTTTTTCCTTTCTTTAATTGCAACAACATTGAAACTATGTGCCACGTTTCTCAACTTCAATTGGTTAAAAACTGAAAACTATAGATAGAATTCATTTTAAACTATTTAACTGTTGTTTATATTTGAAATAACTTGCATTAAAACTTAAACTCTCATAAATAAACATTAACTTGTATAATAGTATATTAAATGGTTTTTAACTTCGTGAATGTCATAGAATATTTTTTTTAATTACGTATTTCGAAAACATTTAAGTATTTTCCCAGAGCACTGCTGACTCTTAAATGACTGCTTGTCCAAAAAAAAAAACCTACTTCATGTTTTAAATACGAGCTGCAAAATAAAATAAACAAAACTGGGTCAACTGGAATGTACCAGTTAAATAGCTTCGAAGGGAACCCGAAATTAGAAACAGGTTGACCAAAAATAAATTGACACGCTTGAAATGCCCTTTACAGAAGACATTTTAAGATGAATGTATGTAATTAGAACTATATGTCAAGTTCACAATGCTTACACGCTGTAATTAAGTCCCAAGACTTTGATAAGGCAGACAGACGGCGATTAATGCGCAGCTATCAGCGAAGATCTGAAGCTAAAAATACGACCTGCCAACTGAGCGTGCATCTATTTTGTGTGAAGAGGCTCAACTTGCTTCATGTATTCAAAGAAGGAGTTTAGCTTCAAAGTAGCATTATGTATACTCTCATACTGAAGCAAAACATGGCTTATTTGTGACTCAAATGTTGAGTACCGCGACAGCTGTATAAAAATACATTAAAATCTTTATTTCAAGAATGGCACTCTAGAAATTATTTCTGCTTTTAAGGTCATAAATATTACACTATAAACAGGTACAAATGCTATTCATAAGCTGAGCTAAAAAAACCAATGTGTGCATTTTTAGGATTCGCCCAAACCTCTCCTTCGTACAGCTACTCTACGTTTACAAACTCCGTTTCCCTTGTTTATTCTGCCTCGCTCTCTTCCCTGCTCGGTTTCTTAGCCCAGCCTCGGGCAGGACTGTTCTACAAGCAAGCAGGATCCAGAATGTTTTATATGTTTTTCAAGAAACTGTGTCATAAACAATAACAATAATAAATAGAAAAACAAGAAAAAAATTATTTTATACTTTCCATCTACAAGCAAGCAAGTATTAAAATGAAAACATCCTCTACAGAGCCAGTACGACAAGCTAAGAATAGAAAAACGATAATGCAAGACTATGATATGCACTTCCAATGTCTTGTCTCTTTGCAGTCATATTGTGCAGGTAGCTTAACACATTCTGTCTGAAGTAACTTTTTGCTTCCAGTTTTTATTTGCACGTCTTCTCTTCCCTATTGTGCCATCGTTTGAATTTTTTTCCTGCTTTAATCCGACCTTCTTACGCCTTGGAACCCTTAGTATTTAAAATGAAAATGGGGCGATAATGGGAATTTGTGAAAATCAAGTTGTTTCTTCGGAATTTGGATATACTCAAAACGTACTGCAATTAAAGTGAAACTAAGAAATCGTTTCAGTTCATTTATTGGATTTATTTTTTGCATGCCAATAAAGTTATTGCCTATGTTCTATTTAGAATATTTCGATTGCTTTTAATTATGAAATTTCTCTTTGATATCTCAAAACATTCAATTCCATTCGGCTTTAGAATTGCTCGCTTATATTTTCTGGCAGACATAGTACAGAACAATTTTACAACAACAATTAAAACAGAAAATTATGATATATTAAATGTTATAAAAATTACTACCTTCAGACAGGATTTCATAATTTAAAACTCACACACTTTTAGGACTATTTCAAAAACTTGCCTTAATTATAACATTTAATTCCAATTGTAAGTACTTTCCTTCAAGAAAGTAAATATACAAGCTTTACGGTTGAAACAGCACAGGATGGCTTGGGCGGTAACGCTTGAAACTTTCATTTTCGAAGACCCAGGTTCAAATTCCTTGGGGTCAGTCATCTCGACTTTGGATTTTTTTCGTAGTTTCTCCTGGACGCTTAGGCAAATGCTAGGACTGCTCTTTCATTTTCTCGTTTTTTCTTCACTTAATTCCGTTTGTCATGTTGCAGAGTAGAACGTGTCAAACGAGGTGGGCTGGTGCTGTGCGCGGTGTGCCGCAGGCCTGCACGTTGGAAAGATTTCTGCCCCGTGGTGTGGAAGCGACTCTTCTGAGGGGCTCAAATTTTATCTGGAGATAATATTAACGACACAGTCTATGTTCGTCCATTGCTCACACCCTCCCTTCCTCCCGAGAGGCGTAGGCATAGACATCCAGTCCTTGAGCACGGCTAAGTACCGAAAATTCATCCAATCCAAATGTATGGTTGTAAGTTTAAACTTACTTCTTTGAAGGGTTATTTGACAAGGTATTCACTGGGTAACCATAATTGGTTGTTGTACTTCTTTAAAAATGTTTACAATAAGTTAAAATCAACTAGCAGCTGAAGTAATAAAAGAACGCTGCACTAATTAATATACAGACACCAACAAGGACTGTGATCAAGATGGAGAAAAAATTAGTACATTTTCATATCGAAATTACTTAAGAAGCCTAGTAAATTATAGCTAAAACAGTTATAATCAAATACAGCGCAAAAAAGCGCAATGCTGGCAAAACTTGTAAAACACCAACTTGTATCTTTAGATACAAAAGGAACTTGGTGAAAAATTTGTTCATTTAATGTTCAACACAATTAATTGTCCTGTTGACTTGATAAGAATAATGGAAGAAATATACATATAATTAATCGAATTTCACTTTAATTAAATTTTATGATATCGTTTTATTTGCTTGTTAAAGGAAATTAGTAAAAAGATGCTTTAGCCAAGAGGAACACACAAATTTAACAATTTAAAACCAAAATATATTCACCATATTACAAAATAAACAGAAGAAAAGCAATTCAAAAATAACCAATTAAAAATGTACACTTTGGAAATAATCAGCTACTGTCAAGAACAGAGAAACTTTCTTGCACAGCAACGTATAAGCTCATAATTAAAATCCACGCTTATGAGTGTTAGTAAATATCCACAGTTATGAGATAGAATGTTTCAGCAAAATATGCTTCTCAGCTACCATTCAGAGGGAAGGCAGTTAGGAAGATATTCGTTAAGTCAACGTATCTACGCTCTTATAATGTATTAAAAATAAAGAACAAATATTAACAAACAGTCTAAAATTCAAAATAAGAAACAACTGTTCACAAAATAGCTTAGATGGGTTCCCTAACCCTGTGTGTTATTTTTTGTAGTGTTCATAATTCATTTAAAAGGTAAGAACACGAATAAAATGTTATTATTTTTATAAAACAATAACAATTACTTATAAGAAGGCTATTCTTAAATTCAGTACGTTAAGAAAAAACTTCCGTCTCCCTGCAGGACCTTACTAAGAAGTACCGCCTTTGAGATTATTTTCTAGGCAACTTCTTCACCAGCTTAGTGCGAAGGGTCGCCCCAGTATCTAACTCACAGGCGCTAAAACGATATGTAAAGGCTTTGTCCTTTCATCTCTTGCGCCTTTAAATAAAATAAATTGTCAAATTATTTTGATAAGCTGTTCCCAAACTGTAGTCCACGATGTATTAGAACGCTGTAAATAGGTTCATTCTTGAATTTACAAATACAAAGAATGGTTATGAGAAAAAGAAAAATGATACAAATTTACGAAGTAATATGTATTGATAAATTAAAATCAACTTGAAGGTGACTGTTCTGGACTATTCAAATGCTAAGCCGAAAATGTGGATCATGTAGAACACATAATTACGGTAACACGAATATTTTTCGGCAGCGAACTACTCCAAACTATAAAAGGTAATGGAAGTGTTTATACATTTACCAACAACATATTGCGCAAAAAAAAAAAAAAAAAAAAAAAAAAAAAAAAAAAAAAAAAACCTCTGCAACCTTTAGTTAAAAAAGAAAGATAGATACAGTATAAAAAACGTATATTCGGATATATCACAGCTTGTAACAAAAATGCAGCATCATCCTTATCATTCAGGAAATAAAACTAACGAATAATATTGTTCCATATTAAAATATGACATTTTTATGAATATAAAAGACTTATGCGATTTATATACTTTAGTGAGTGTAATATTATTGTAGGGATTAGTATCATTGTATAAGGGAACACTATAAAAGGCAAAAATTGAAAAAAATGTGTACTTTTTGTTTGTTTACTTCTTTAACTTTTGTAAAACTGTAATGAAAAACTACAGTGAAAGGTGTGAAAGCGCAGAAATTTAGATGGGCCACCAGTGCATTTGCCTTAACCAATCGCCGAAATTCATCACATTGAGTCAGTCTCTCTTCTGATCGATTACGAGCAGGGTTTCGACAGAGTCGGGCAGTTGTGTTGTACAGCTAAGATTGAGATTTCATTAAATAATACAGTTGTGTTGTGCAATGATGAGATATTCACTATGTCGTCGTATATGCATTTTCCTAGTCATACATCAAGTACACAGAATCGTGTGGCAGAACGAGACAGGTATTAAGCCGCTGACAGCCTAATATTTGGTTCCAGAATTATTATGGCCTCCCGGTTACCCAAATTTAACTATTTGTGATTTATAGTTTGGGGTACATTGAAAAAATAGATCATATTCAACTAACCTCATATACTGCTGAAACAGAAAAATATTCCAACGAAATAAGGTCGATTAGAAAAACTTGTGCATGTCAGTGATAAAAATTTCCAATATATGGATTGTGCATCAGGGAAAATGGGCGAACTTTCCACCACCTACTGTAAATAGGGCGAGTACCAAATTCTGTAATTTAATATGTTGTACCTAAGTTTTAGTGAAGCGCTAAAGCGTATCGAGTCTACACGAGAAAATAACAAAGGCTACGTGAGGTCTAACCGCAGACTAGCGGAACTTTGCATCGGGACTTTTAAAATACTCTTAGCGTATATGGGATGCCAATTTAGGATTTTAAACTTTGAGTTAAATCTTAGGGATCCTTGACAGCATGAGATATTTATACGGATCCGTGGTCAAGAGCAGCTGATAACGTACGGTTAAAAACATTCAAATTGACGTTTTTTTTTTCATTAAGTGTTCATAACATATTGAAACTTCATAATATTAGTTGAAATGTATACATTTTGTTATATGGGCAACCATTAACACTTTTTCTGAAATAAAATGCGACTTAAATTATTAACATGTTGCTAAAAGACTATGGAAATCACGGATGTCGAAGGAACAGGAAAAACAGCACTGAAATATCGGTAGATAGCTAACAACGAAAATTGTCATTAATAAGAATCTGCCTTGTACAAGTATCATATACCATTTCACCTTCAGATTTTCATCAAACTCGTGGGAACATCCATCATAATTGACGTAATTTTGGAAATTTAACCTATTCGAAGATGAAAGATCGATCTAATAAAAGTTACCGTAGAATCGAACAAGCCATAACATTTACCAAAAACTATGTTGATTTTCAGTTGTGTAGCAACGAAACTGATATCAAAAATGAAAACTGATTTTGAAGAAATGTGATATTATTGCTAAGCTTGCTTTGATTGTTTGTTTGTTTCTTTTATGGTTCACTTTGTAAAATGCAATTGACACTATATTAACATTTTTCGTAGCTATGCAAAAGTATAAAAATCAGAAAGTACTTACTTTTATAACCAAGGTGTTAATTTAAATCACAATTCAATACATTCTAATATAACTTTATAAGCACAGCATTTAGGATAAATTACATTATGCAATCTCGTAAATGTTTTATTCTCTGCAGTGTGATTTTTATCTGCTTATTAATCTCCTTCGCTTGTTCTGTTACTGCACCCATTAGGTCCACGAAAGCATTTAACTGCATTCTTTGAATGAATGGCTGGGTCATAAATAATTACGGTCACACATGCAACCAAGGGGAGACAAAAGCATTATAATACCCATTTTCAGAATTGCTTAGCACTCCAATGCAATGTTCATATTCGGCTTTATTGTAGTGAAGCCATAAATTCAGGCGTTGAATGGAACTAACTTACAACAATAACTTATAATATTTGTTTACATTTACAATTTTACAACGCGCGATGCTAAGTGCAAGGAAGAGAACACCATTTGAAAACATAGAAAACAGGAACTCGAGAGCCATATCGATTGAGTTATTAGATATACAAAAAATCTGGCGTTCATTATTTGCTGCACCTTGATTGGGTCGGTAATAGTTTGTAGCACAGGTTCGCTTAGCCTTTGATGAAAGCTATTAGATTGCTCGCAAAATATCTGAGATCTTCAAAATAATACGAGATCGAACCCTGGCGAATACGGAAGAAGTTTCTACAAGTAGAAATTCACTGTTATGTGCTTTTGATTAGTTTGAAAGCACAACCAGAATACAAAACATGGTGTTAAATGTTGAAAATATTGCTATACAGAGCGTCCCACATTTTTCTGTCTGCTTTTTCAAGCTATATCCTTGTTTATTATCATCTGTCACACTGAATACATATTGAAGGAGTATTTAGCGATGAACAGATTTAAAGAATGTTAAACCAGCACCATAACCCCTGCCATACAACGCGAGTATTTCTGTAAAACTTTCTTAGATGACATTCACGAACTAACTAACTAACTTATTCTAAACAAACAATCCTGCGATTGTTATCTTACATTCATATTACTGTGTATTGATGCAAATTTTGTACCAGCTTAGATTTACCAGGTTTAAAACATTGTTCCTTACAGGTGGAGTCTGTTAAAGCCATACTTAACTGTGATGTCTAATGGGCCTTAAAGGACATAAAACGTAACTTAAAATATTCTTATGCTTTCAAGACTAGCGTTATTATTATTTAAATTGATCATTACCGGGCTATTTTGCCATGGTCGTCGGTTTAAATGAATTTAAAAACCAGAGCTTTCGCTGACGGTATGATCAGCATCATCAGTGAACTGAGAGTGTCTGGAGAGGCAGAAGTACAGAACCGTTAGAACGGGAGGGGGTAGGAAATCGAATTTTATTAATATAATAAGAACGAATACAAAGGAATGCAAACACGAACTACCAGGGGGCCTCAACCTATCTGGCCCAGGCTATTTTAGGGTACGCCTCCTCACAAATACAAAAAAAAAAAAATTGTAAACAAACCTTTATCCAAGTTCTAATATAACTAAAGAAATACAATATTTCCACCTTGATTGCATCAGTTCCCAGTCCCCGGTACATCAGTAGCAGCCTACTGGAATTCCAGCGAACCAGGCTCCGACCCAATCCAAGGTCCTAAATAACAATTTTTTTCCATTAATATACCAATGCCATTATTTTGTTACTAGCTAGCCTCTACAAACTAATATAACCCACTCCCAACCATAATCACCTTTTTCTACATTCTAATATAATTAATTAAATGCATCTCATTAAGTCATTTGATTTACTTCCCTTCTTAGTACCCAATTCCATTTACTTTTAACTTTGCTCAGAAACTCCGCTCATTCCTGCTATCTTTACTAAAGATTTTCATTAAGGCTATTTTTCTACCTAATTTAATCCATTTCTCGTTTATGAACTCTTTCTTCCAGATTCGGTACTTTTACACCCAAACACTGCATGTTCCATATCTTTCTCCCCCCCACATATTGGACACTGATTCTGAGGAAATCCTTTCCTTATTCCGTTTAATCCCCACACACCTGTTCTTAACCATGTAATGTCCTCTTTATTTGATTTATTTGATTTATCAATATACTACCCTTTTCCCATTTATTTTTTATCGGTATATAAAATACTAAAGCTCTTT